>CM056380.1:25999509-26128239 GCA_029718625.1 Synaphobranchus kaupii
CAGCAGCAACAACCCCCAAATAGGGTTGCACTTAGAACAGAACCGGCAGCACTGAGAATGGTTTTTTTACAGATTCCATTCAATCAGTTGTATGTATATGGCACTTTTAAGTGTCATTATCACAACAATTTACAAGGAACCGGGCCTGAACCCCCGTAGAGCATGCCTAGGGCGACCGTGGCAAGGAAAAACCTGTTAGCAGGAAGAAACCTTGGGCAGAACCTGACTCTGAGGGGGGAGTCCATCCGCCGCTGACTGGCACCGGTTAACTGAATGGCTGATTACAGATTTTTTTTAAAAGCAAGACAGAACATATGAAAATGTCAATATATAATGAGCTGGTGGTGGAAGGCGGATTGAAGGCCAGCAGGTGGCATCATCAGGTGGGGACGGCGTGGAGCTGGAGCTGACCGGCTGCTTCTGGAGAACGATGTTGATCTATAGCTACCGCTCCGGCGGTTGCCAAAGAGGGAAGGAGAGAGGAAAGAAATCAGTAGACACTCAAACATATTAGTGAGCCATGCAGGAGCGATATAGGCTAGGTGTCAGTGCGCAAAGGGGAACTGAAGAGGATGGAGCTGGGGTGGAGGGGGGGGGGGTTTGTTTGCAGCAGGCGTGCATCAGAGGATCCACCATGTTAGGGCGAGGCTGTTAAATAGACCGCCTTGATTCACCAATCAATCCATTCAAGTAGCGTCACTACTCAGCTGAGCTGTCAGCTGATTACCTATGCCGGGTTTCACTCTCGTGACCTGCCTGAACTGACGCTATGCTCGATATTAGGCGTTTTTTTCACGTGCTCACTTCAGTATGCATACAATCGATGTACTTCCGGTTTTGTACAAATATATTTTATTTTCTACAAAATCTCTTGATAAACATGTTTAATCAACCAAATTGGATACCTGGTTATGCAGTTATAACTGTTTTCTGAAAAATCCTGAACGTTTTTTCGTAATCCATTCATTTATCCATTGTCCAGCAAAATCTCCATTTCCACAGTGCGTACCCATCGCATTTGCGTTTGTACTACGCTACTACCGTTGCGTAAAAACATTACTAGACTGCTTCAGGAATGATCTAACGTGAAACACGTAGATTATCTTCTACGGGGTTTCCTGCCCTTTAAAACGAAGTAAAATATGTCATATTCGAGCGACTGGGAACGGCGCTGTATCTCTGCGTAACGACAGCCCATAGGGCAATCGTGGTGTGCGGATTCGGCCACATGACACTGCAGTTAGGATAAGATCGTGTCTGTGGCCATTTTTACTGAGCTTATCCTAGAAGGGATGGACTGGATTGCTGTACATGTAAGTTTTTAGCCTGGTGATAGTTAGCCACGTGTAGCGCTTTTGTTAGCTGTATGTACGTCATAGGCTAGCTTTTCTCTTTACGCGTACATGGTTTGCTGTATGGTGTAATTGTGCTGGTCATATGTCTTTGCTGCTTCAACGATTACGATTATTTTATACATTTATACGCAAATGTGGCAAGCAACGGTGGAAAGAAGATCGTTTATTTCACAGTTACTCAGGTTTTGGAGGTGCTGCACCGCAGTGATCCCGGAGGTGAAGAAGTCAGTCCTCAGGCATAGCAATGACTCTGTGGCATGGACCCGTGCCTGGACGTGTAAGTGTTTTTAAAAATATATAATACAAATTATTGTTATTATTGTTATTATCATCATCATCATAATCATCAACAGTATGCAGCGCTATTATCTAGAGTATTTTTAGTTTGGTGATAAATGGATTCTCGCAGAAGTTCGCTAGTTAGCTTCTATGTTGTCGCTAGAGTTGTAGTACTTGAGACTGGTCTTGGTCTCGAGACCATATTTTGAAGGTCTCGGTCTTGTCTCGGAATCGACTGCATTTTGACTTTTTTTTTTTAAGACTGGTCGAGACCAGTGGCGTGTCCGGGGGGGGGGGGGGGGGGGGCATGTGGTGGCACCCGCCCCCACAGAAATTTGATTGGCCACCACGGAAAACTAGTTACAGATGACAAAATATGCTACTATTTGATATCATTGATTTATAGGTTTAGTGGACGGACATTTTTGCCTGATCGCTAGATAAAACCACACATTAACGATTTAAATATTAATTTACCTCAAAGTGTAGGCCTGGCTGTAAATAACGTTAGGCTAACTACTTATTTTTTCCTGTACCCCAAGTCGCATCACATACATCACAAAGACCGACAGCCAGCTCACTCACCAGAGTCTGTCTGCACTCTGCAGTTGAACACTGAACAGTAACAGCGCCATTATGTGGGTCTCACGAGTCGTGTTAGAATCGCAATAATATTTTGTAGCTCAACTGAAACTGCTACTGCAGGAGAAACACAGCCCCTCTCTTTGTCGGACGTTCACTCTCAGTGTAAGAAGGCGCGAACATTATTGTTCAGTAAGTATTAACCTATATGAACCAGATTCTTATAAATATACATAATTAGGCCTCTATAATTTTCCATTTTCTTTTTCATCCCCAGTGAACAACAGTCGTCCATGGATGGCTAAATTGTGTTGGAAACGCGTCTTGGATGCCTTTTCAACGGCATTTTGTGGCATTTCGCGCACTGGGTCAGATTACACCGAACTGTTTATCTATATGTCACGTTTTTCGGTCAAGGATGTTCGCCAAATTCAATAAACCTGTGATCTGCGTTAGGTTACCTGATCCTGAGGTAAAAGGTAACTAGCTAAGCAAACGTTACTTTACCCACGGTTTACCAATCATATCAAATGTAAGTAAATTTTACATGAACCTAATCGTTATATTACTATATATAAACCTGTGATCTGCGTTAGGTTACTATATATAAACCTGTGATCTGCGTTAGGTTACCTGATCCTGAGGTAAAAGGTAACTAGCTAAGCAAACGTTACTTTACCCACGGTTTACCAATCATATCAAATGTAAGTAAATTTTACATGAACCTAATCGTTATATTACTATATTATGACTATACCATTAACCTAATCGATATCCAAAGACAACGTTTAATCTGGCCGCATTTTTTTATTTAAACGTTAAATTTAACGTTAAGTCTGAATGTTATAGATTCAAATTGCTTCGAAATGCAGCATAGGCTGAAGTTTCATTAAATTGAGAGTAATTAATTTTTCATTCTCATCACTGGTGATTATTGATGTTGACTTTTTGTAGGTAATCCATTGTGTTTGATTTTGGGTTGTCTCTTTTAAAATGTAATCAGTACTCATACCCTCAATGTTATAATCTATAAAAATCTGACTTCAACTTCGCTGCTTTTTGAACAAATGTTTTTAAACAGGAAGTGTAGGCTACCACCATCTGAAAATGGGCTAAATTCTTAGTTTTACACAATCCATAAAGACTATTTTGTCATACTTGAATGAGCTACATGGTATTTTCTCTTATTGTTTCAAAAGGTTAGTTAACCAACATAGGGACTGCCACAGTCATATCTGTACAAGTATAGCTCTGTAATTGAAATGGAAAACAAGCAGGCACTTTAAGGATGCCAACCTGCATTTGCATATAGCAAAACCAACACAAATTATTGATCCTTTGTAGCAGTGCAATGCCTACTAGCAAAGAAACCCACCTTCTGTAACTAGACTGCATTGACTGCTCTGCTAAATGACTGCACCTGCTAAATGACACTACATACAGGTTTAGTGCACCTGCTAAATGACTGCAACTGAAGTTTGACAATTATTTGTGAGCCGTAGGGAGATTGTGGAGGGGGTCCTGCAATATACATATTTTATTTAGTGTGATTGCAATATGATCAGTCTGTCCGTCTCTATATTTTTCCCTCCCTCTCTCTCCCTCCCTCTATTTCTCCCTCCATCTCCCCTATCTTTTCTCCCTCCCTCTCCCTGTATTTGTCCCTTCCTCTCCCTCTGTATCTCTGCTTCCTTTTCCCTCTGAATCCTATATTTTTTCTCTCTCCTGTATTTCCTCTATCAATCCCCTCTAGCATATTTACCCTCTGTCTAACTTCTGTTTATCCTGACCTCTATCCTCTCTCAAACCTCTGTCCTCTATATACTCTCTATATGTCACCTATCACTCTGTATGTAGTGTCTCTCTATCCTCTATCCATCAATCAGTGTGTGATATTCATATTGTAATTGGTTTTATTAGTAGTCTGCAATGTAATTTTAACAGTCAAGAGATTGTTATAAGATAATTTAACAAAATGAACACTTGACAGTATTGGAAAGAAATTACATTTGGTCTGGTCTCGGTCTTGGTCTTGGTCTTGACTCAGACCAAAAAGCTAAACTTTAAGCTAGCTATATTGCTCGCTCCCTCTCTCTATCTCCTCTCCACGCAGATCAACCACTGCGTAGCTGTACAGTTTTCTATTTCGTCACCGGGAGGAATAGGGAGGAATACATCAGCTGGATGAAATTTCTGGCCAATCACAGATTGAACGTGCAGTACCTAACTTTTTACCACTAGAGACACTTTTGAGCCAGATTCTTAAGGTTACACTTTTTTTGCGCTGACTGCAGTAATTTGTCAAGATTTGGGCCAGGATCAATCAGTAATACTTAGAAAAAGCCAAATGTATCAGTTATCATCTAAAAGAAGTTGTTTTAGTGCTTTGTTACCCTTTAAACAAGTTCATAGCCTACAATTGATTAATAGGCATCATCTAATGTGTTTGCTTTTTACAATCATAATGTATTAGCTACGTTTGCATTGTGTATTTCAGAGGCTACATTTTGTCACGTGAATTTAACAGAAAATAAAAATTAATTCATGCTCAAATTGATATTCAGAAGCTACATTGTGGCATTTTGAATTTACGTATGAGGTACGTGTGGTCCTGAGCAGGTGTAAAGTTTGTTTGTACATACGAACAAATCTCAGATACGAAAACTTTAATGAATGCCAAAATATGGGCAAAATTGCTAATACAAACGATTTACGTACAAATTAGTTCTGCTCACGTTTCATGAATGAGGCCCTCTGTGCAGGAGAATGTGTATGCCCACGCATACACATGCTCACGCAGATGCATAGATGCACACATACGTACTCTCTAAGTCCTCACACATGGTGCATGAATGAGCTGATTTATTGGGGAGTAAGTGGTTTAAGCTGCACTTTTTGCTCCAACATCTAAACACCTGACAGAAGACACATAAATAAGGTTATCCAGAGACTCCGGCATAATTTATACCTTCACTATCTCTTAAACTAACATGTAACAGGTCTGAGGGCCATATTTCATCAACGGAGCGAGAGCGCAAACAGGAGAGGGGTGGATGTGTGGTGTGGAGTGTAGTGGTGAAGGAGTTCAGAGCCCTGAACTCAATTTGATCGTTTACTTTACACAAAGAGCCCACCCCCACATGCGGTGCAATCCCAGCAGTGCACTGTACCAGTCTTGAAGAGAGATCAAAGAAAGACACATCCAGACCATTCTGTTCTGCAGGTTTTCTCCTTTTATTTTTCATTTAAAGAATTTTAAATGGATGGATTTTTGTTTTTCAGTTTGATGCCAACTGGGGACAATTCAATTTCAATTTAGTAAATTATGGATACTAGCTGAAACGCAATGAATGAAAAATGCCCATGAGGATTTTTCAATTAATTAAGTAATCTAAATCTAACCTATGTTAACTGTATATGTGTACGATACTATTACGCAGCCTGGCAGAATACACACAGAATCAAACTGCTCAAGGGTGTGGCCTTACATCTCAGGCTTTCAACAACCACCTCAAACAGCAGTGCAACACAACGTTTTAGCTACATTATCACCACCTGTGCAGGGGCATGGACAGGAAGATGCTAGCATTTCCCCGACTCCTTTTCAGCCAATCCAATGGAATACACACCACTTTCACTCAAGTAACATGTTTTAAATAGCTGTTTAATTTCACTGCAAAGTCTTACATAGAATGTCTTATGATATTGTATGCCTTTTATATGATTGTCTTCTTGGCTTTTACCATGTGGTCCTTGGCTTTGTTTGGCCTGCCTTAACTTCACTGTGTGTTTAATATTTCAATGTGACAATCTAGCGAAATAAAGCTAATAACAAAATCACAATGCGGAAACTGTTTGACTGACCTCAACAGATCTCTTAAAGGATGGTTTCAGCAGAGCCACCAGCCTTTAGAGTTTCCATTCCATTGCAAAATACACAAAGCATAGATTATGTTCAACCACCTGGGGTATGTGACAGTGAGCACATACACTTGTAGAATGTTTACAATTCACCGAGAAGACCCAATTATATCCAGTACACCTAACATAGCTTTGGACCTATAATACTATCCCTTGGATTTTTCCCCCCATAAATACACCAATGGTGTTGGCGGTGACATCCGTCTCGTTAATATAATGTTAGCCAACACCATTTTCTCAGAGCCCCTATAAGACCTCTTACTCCCAGGAATATGATCTCATTCCTAAGCCTTTCCAGTCAAAATGTTTTTTGCAGTAAAACACAATCTGTTATGAATTGATAGGTTTTCCACTGTGATTTCACATGGACACACCTCCTCCCCATGGAGTCTCCTGATCACACAGCTCTTGTGCTCACCATTTTGATATGGGAATGCCTGAGACAGGTACTGCATTTAATAATGTAAATGCATAATAACACAGCCACAGCTGACGTTGTAATTAAATGGCATAATGATTCAAATTGCATTGTATCTGAGAGGTCTGATTGTGAACACACGAGGAGTTTGCCCATGACCACAAAACTACAGTCCGTAAGTATTTAGACAGTGATACAATTTTTGTTTTTGGCCCTGTACTCCAGCACATTGTATTTGAAATGAAACATAGTTAAAGTGCAGACTGTAACGTCCGCCATTCCCTTCCAGCCTACCTTCCTCTCGTTCTCCTTTTTTAACCCATTCCTCTTGTTTCATGTCATGTTTTTACTTTTACCTTGTCTGTCTTTCCGTGTTGTGCAGGCTGGGCGTGGTTTCCCTAGTTGTTTCCTCATTTTCTCCCTATTTGTCTCACAGCCAATCACTCGCCCTCCCCGCTCGCATTCTGCACTCACACTCATTACCTGATTTACTCTCTGATTTACATTCCTCACGCCTCATTCATCGCTGATCTCTCATTCACCTGCTCCTCACCTTATTTATATGCCTTCACTCAGCCCACCTGTTTGTCACCCTGCTCCTGTTCATTCCTGCCCCGTCACCTCATCTGCCCTTAGAATTTCGCCAATCCCGTATCCTGACCATCACCCTGTTCCCCTGCTTTGCCCGTTTCTGTCCACCTCCCTAATAAATCACTCCTTTCAGAGTTTCGTTTGAGTCTGTCTCCGAGTCCTGCATTTGGGTCCATTCCAGTTTGGGGGAACGTAACACAGACTGTCAACATGCTTTTTGTCAACCATTGTGGGGGACTAAAAGTAATTGGACAATTGGCTGCTGAGCTGTTTCTTGACCAGCTCTGTGTCTTTTCATCAATAGTTTATGCACAAGAAAGCTGACAAAAGGTCTAGAGTTGATTCTAGGTGTGGAATTTGTATTTGGAGTCTGTTGCTGTTGTCTCTCAACATGAAGATCAAAGAAGCACCAATGCCAGTAAAACAGGCTATCATGGGGCAGATAAATCAGAATAAATCGATCAGAGACATTGCTAAAACATTGTGTGTGTCAAAATAAACTGTTTGGTACATAGTTAAGGAACAAGAACACACTGGTGAGCTCAGCAATAGCAAACAACCTGGCAGACCATGGAAGACTATTGTAGTGGGTGACTAAAGAATACTTTCAATTGTGGAGAAAAAACCCTTTTCAAAGATTAAACTAAAGAAAGACTACACCAGCATAAGCTCAGAGGGTTCACTGCAAGATGCAAACCACTGATAAGCCTCAAGAACAGAATGGCCAACTGTAGAGTTCTGGAACAAACTGTTATGAGTTTTTACCTCTGCTATCTGGGGGCTTAGAGCTGGCATTTCCGATTTCCCCTTTCCTCCCCTTTCTGTTCTGTAAAGCGTCTTTGTGACAGTCATCTGTGAAAAGCGCTATATAAATAAAATTGAATTGAATTATGGACAGATGAGTATTAACCTGTCCTGTACCAAAGTGATGGAAAGAGAAAAGTGTGGAAAAAGAAAGTAAGAGTTCAGGATACAAAGCACCCCCCTTGAAACACGGAGGTAGTGTTATGGTTGAGGCATGTATGGGCGCCACTGGAACTGGCTCACTTGTCTTTATTGATGATGTGACTGCTGATGGCAAACTGAAACATCTCATCTGCTCAGATCCAACCAACTGCCAAAACTCATCCGACGGCACTTTACCTTGCAGCAGGACAATGACCCCCAAACACACTGCTAAATCAACCACAGAGTTTTTCAGGGTCAAAAAGTTAAATGTTCTTGACTGGACAAGTCAATCACCCGACCTGAATGCAATTGAACATGCATTTCACTTGATGAAGACATGACTGAAGGCAAAAATCCCCAAAACAAACAGGAACTGAAGATGGCTGCAGTATAGGCCTAGCAGATCGGGAAGATACCCAGTGTCTGCTGTTGTCGATGGGTCATATAATTCAGTACTAAATA
The DNA here is from genome assembly GCA_029718625.1 of Synaphobranchus kaupii. NCBI lineage: Eukaryota > Metazoa > Chordata > Actinopteri > Anguilliformes > Synaphobranchidae > Synaphobranchus > Synaphobranchus kaupii. The sequence goes on from CM056380.1 coordinate 26,008,066, forward strand.
TGATGACTTTATTTAAGATTATGTTCATTTGTCCAATTACTTTTGGTCCTCTAAAATGGATGAACTATGTATAAAAGGGCTGTAAATGTAAATACCCTCAAATTAAGCTGACAGTCTGCACTTTAACTTGAGAATCAAACATGCAAGCTCTGGGTTACAAGCCCACTTCCTATCTCATACCTTTTTAAAAACATTTGCATGTTAAAAGTTATTCCAAGTTCCCGCATATGTGTGTATGTGCAGGGAAAACCAGAGAGCCTAAAACGGTGCAGCATCCAGTAGTGATGTTATGCTTGATACCGAAGCTTCGGAGCATGCGTCGAAAATATGAAGCAGTTTAATCCAAAGCACTGTGCCGATGCTTTTTTCGTACATAGGCTGTGTCTCAATTGCGAGGCTGCAACCTACGAAGGCTGCATTTCAGGACCGCATACGTCAGAAGCAGAGGAGGTTTCTCTAAAACAGGTGAAGCAGTGCTTCACCAAAAAAAGGGGTGAAAAAGAACATGCATATCACACAATCACACACAACATACTTTATTTAATATTGAATCATCACCGACTTTCAACTTTCCCTTGTGAAGCTAAAAAAAAGTGCTTAGATTCAAAAATATGCATTGTATCTTCTTATATAGTTCTTGTATCGTGAAAAACAGCACCACCCTTTGACTTTTAAAAGGAACTTCAGTGAGGCACAGTGTCTGACTGTTTCACTAGACCATTGGAAATCAATGGGGGACTTTATAAAACATGATTGGATAATTGTGGATTATGACACGTTTTTGAGCCCACTCGTGTAGCAGTGCTTCACTAACGTATTCAATAGAGTTCCAATCATGCGTGTTCTTGTGCGTGTTCTCATCCTGATGATTGACATAATGTCTAACCATTTAGAACACGAGTTCAGCTGACCGGCAATATAATCATCTTCACCGTTACTGTATTAGAGATAGAAACGGAGCGAGAGAGAAATTTGTTCCATTTTTATTGTCAATGTTAAACGTTGGTCAGTGGTGATTTGTATTGTAAATAGTTTAATTTTTTATCGTGTTGTAGTGTTAATAGCTAGCTAATGCTAACGTTAGTGATTTAACTAACGTTGCCTAATGTTAGCCTAAACTAGCTCACTTTTTGTAACGTTACCTTTTGCCATTTCATTTGGCTGCATTTGAAAAAAAAATTGAACCTCTGAATGTAAACATCCTGGATCGGATTCTGCGGGATTAACGTAAAGTTATTTTAAAGATTGTGAAGAAAGATTGCAAGTGAAGGCGGATGGGAGACCGAAGTCTCCTATCAATCTTATCCAGTGAGTGGGCTCGGTAAGTCAGAGCTTTAACGTTAAATGCTCGTAGTAGCCTACATCGAGGTGGATTAGTTACAGGCAGCTTGCTAACGGAGTCGCATGTATTGCTGGCCATGTGTGTTGTTTAAAGGAAAGCCTATTGTTTTTTATCCAAGTGTGTTGCTACAGGAGATGTTCAATATTTGCAAGAGATGACTTTCATTATTTAGGCTACGTAATTCAGGTCCGTTAAAATTAATGTAAAATTGAAGGAGCATGACAGTGTTGACAATGATGTAGTGTTAACAGAGCGGGGAGTTGACTGAGCTTCCTTCCCTCTATGATGATGTTCAGGTCGCCCTCTGTGTTCTCCGGGATGTCATATGGCCTATTCGCACTGCATTAATAATTTCCACCGCAGCCTCCATAATGTCAACTCAGAAAAATTAAGAAAAAAGCGGGGAAAAAAACAAGGAATCCTTGCTGGGGAAAAAAATATCACCCCAAATTACTGAGATGCCGATTCACACAGGACTAATATTATCAGATTACCTGTTTTGTGCGAAATATGGTAGGTAATTTACTGTGGGGAATTTTGACTTTACAAATTACGGAAAGGCAGATTCGCTCGGGATTAAGATCACAGACTAACTCCACAAATCACACGAGGTCCCCAGGTAATACTACTCCAGTGAATAGGGCATAAGACGATCCAAAATGAAATGAACAAAGCTATTTCAGGTACGGTGCAGGTGGATTTGAGTATTTATCTATTGAATATGCATAGGTGATTAAATAATTTGGCTACTAATAAATGTGTGTACATAACTACTTGTCATTGTATTCTATCTGGTGTTATTCATTTGAGAAAAGGCAGCTCAATTTAAATGGTAGCCTACAGCCATAGTGATGAGTTGTCAAGAAATATAAACCTGTTTTAAATGGCCACCAGCTCTTTTCTGCCTACAGCTGGTCAGTTGACGTGGTCAGTGTTAAACAACCCAAAAATGGCCTAGCTCAACAGGTAAAGCAGGGGTTCGATTTTCACAGGTAGAAAAAAAATTGTGGGTTTCCTTCACCAAAAATTCTGGTCAGCAGCCGCCACTGGAGAAGTACCGTCCCATTACGAAGACTCCTTGAAATGCGGTCTCGAAATGCAGCCTACTTTTGGCCGATTTTGAAGGATACATCGGTGTATCCTTCGCAGCCTTAGAAATCCCACAATTCTTTGCGCATTTTGCCCGAAAGACAGTAGATACGGAAAATGGCGGACGAGAGCAGCGATCTGGTGTTTAAATGTAGCTAAGTTTCTGTAAACTTTTTTTTAAGTTTAGCTATCGGTAATCATGTCGTTACCTGTTGGCTAAAACGTACCTCGAATAAATTTTAAACGTAATTACCTCGAATAAATTTTCCATTTTTATATTTCAGTATTTTTTTTTAGTTTTACTCGCAGTGTTATTTTCTTGTGAGTCTCTCACTGGCTTAAGTTCTCACGCGCTGGTTGTTTAGGTCTGAGGAGGTTGTGGGCGGGAACTCCGTGACGTAAACGTGAATTCTTCATAGACTGTCCCATTTCAGCTACTGTTCAAAAGCCAGCCCAGCCTTCCTCTCTACAAAGGACTGTCCTACGGAGGACGCGGCCAATAGACGGCGGGCTAAGGGGAGATTTTGTGTAATTTAACTATCCCTATCGAGGGAGGACCCAGTTTTTTGTTAACAACTTCTAGTTTTCAATAAATGGAAATAAAATTGTTGCCACTCGTACTTCCTGCACATTTTCTGTTAATCGGTAACTTTGTCCAACTTACTTTTTTCGGCAAAGAGAGCGGGCAGCTATGTTTGGGGTCCGACATGCATGACGTTTGTAGTTATCATCCAATAGCGTGCTTGGAAAAGTGCCGGTGTAGGCACCAGATCCCACCCAGCAAAGCTCCCAAACAATGGCTGTATCCCAAACCGCATACTTCCATGCTCCGCACTACCGTGCTCCCGAGTAGGCTACACACTCAAGGCTTGGGAGTTCGCACTCTGGAGCATGGAAGTACGGTAGCACGGATAGTTGGGGTGAAGAGGAGGGCTTCTCTTCGTAGAACAATTGCGCTTGTCAGCACCGACGTAGCTTGTCTTATACAGCCGACTAGCTAGCTACACTGGTTAACATTACATAGCCTATCATTAAACTTACAAAATGTATATGAAAAAAATGATTATTTTACATCACATATTGTGCTGTTCATTCACATTATAGCACTTTATTCATTTACAAACTCCTAATGTAGTTTTCCCGGTTTAAGTTTCCAATCTGAACCACTAGGTGTCAATACTACACAAATAGACAGACGCACTGAAGTTAGGCAGAGTATATTTATTAACTTGGGAAATTTGTCTCTAGGGAGAGAGCCTTGCAACCTATGGCAGGTTCAATGTCAATGTCCCCATCCTTGCCAAATATTTTGATGATGACCAGGATCTCCAGCCAGACTTCCGCTTATCCCGACGGGCAATCCGTGCACTCGTTGGGATGCTCCCCAACAAGAGGGACCATGGCTGGGGCTACACACGTAACGTTATGTCCCTAGTGTCACAAATGGAAAACCAGAAAATATAATGCATCAATACCAAATATTAACATGAGCTAGCATTAAACACAAGTGACGTTAGTGTTATAGCTAAGTTAACTAACGATAACTAGTGCGACGCTAGCTAGTAAGTGGGTTGATATCCAGCTAGCTAGCTAGCAAGTCAGTTACATTACATTACAGGCATTTAGCAGACGCTCTTATCCAGAGCGACTTACACAACTTTTTTTTTATTTTTATCATGTTTGACATATTATCCATTTATACAGCTGGATACTGAAGCAATTCAGGTTAAGTACCTTGCTCAAGGGTACAACGGCAGTGTCCTACCTGGGAATCGAACCTGCAACCTTTCGGTTACAAGGCCAGTTCCTTAACCATTATACTACACTGCCAGTTATAGCATATGGGAATAAATTCGAATACGAATATTAAATAATGCGTCGTGCTTCGGAATAGCTATATCTACGACTAACGCCATTATTATCAGGCTATTATAGATATTACGTTAGTACTGTCATTTAATGTTAGCGAACGTTACCTAGCTAGCTAGCTGTTACCGAGCAAATTGCATTGCAATTTACATAACGAAAGCTAAATGGAGCTAGAAGTTATCTTAATTATTGAGCTAGCTCAGTATTAAAACACTAACAGAAATAGTGCTGTGCCAGATGTTTTCAAACTTGTGAAAATGTTCACATAAAAATGTTTAAATTACTTACATTTGTAGAAGGCATTGGGAGAGGCAGCGCCTTCGGTGCTGTCATCCGCCATTACGATAGTACATTTTTGGTCTTGACCTTTCTTGAAAGGAATGATGGGATTTTTTTCTGGTCGGAGCACGCATACTTTGAATTTTGAACAAACGGAGCACGCATCCGGGTACTTTATCCGTGCTCCGTACTACCGCAGCTTTTGGACACACACTCCAAGATGGATGCGTGCTCGGAGCATGGAAGTATGCGGTTTGGGATACAGCCAATGATTACAAACTGCTAACACAAATATTTTCAGATCGTCTTAAAGGGTTTTCTCAAATAATAATTGATTTTAAAAAGAACATATTCCCTGAAACGTCAGGTTTCCGCAAAAACAGCTAGAGAAAATTAACACAAGTTAGCAGTCTCCCTACTTCGTTATTCAGCTTGATATAACACAAATGTCAGTATTTTAGAGGTAACGTTAGTCCTGTTATCCTTACTTTATGTGAGAACTTACAGTACCAGTCAAAAGTTTGGACACCTACTCAGTTTTTTTTTTTCCTGTTTTCCACATTTTAGAATAGTAGACATCAAAACAATGAGAACACAAATTAAATTATGCAAACAAATAGAAAAATTTTTTATATTTTAGATTCTTCAAAGTAGCCTTGATAACAGGTTTGTACATTACATGCTAGCAAACATCTAAAAAAACAATAAAAAAAACAATGGAGTGCTGTATGCATGTAATTGGGAAAGATGATGGACCCATCATTCCTTTTACAGACACAGGATGGGAAATTTATTAATTTTATTATTAAGTCTTGTAGCTGAAGAGGCAGTGCAGACTCAACTTAAAAACCCAGGAACCTGCTGCTATACCATGTAACGCTGGCTAACACGGACTGCTACAGCCATTTTACTAACATTACAAAGACAAAACAAGCCCAGAAGAGAAAAGGCAGTTTTAATTCAAAAAGAGACTGTCAAAGAAGGTTGGTATCAAACATGGAGTGAATAGTTGTGTGAATGTGAATCTTGAACTTCAACTTTGAATCTGTAGAGTAAACAAAGAATGGAAATTAGGAGCAAGTCAATGATATTTCACACATTTTTGAGAACCAAAGTTTATTGTGTCTAACTCAGTTATGGCACAAGCTTTCTATTCCATTCTCCTCAGATTAGCAATATAAAAGATCAGCTGTACTCTTGCACCCTTGTCCAGTGAAAGAGCTCAATTTGAAGGATTGAGAAGGTGATCTATTTGATAAATCACATCACTGCATTCTCACCCACCTGATTCTGTCACAGGAGAGAGGCATGTGTGCACCTAGCTGCAGTCAACACTGTTGAGATGAAGAGAAGCACAACATAATTAAGCCCCCTCACTCATTCACATTACTACAATGTCCAATGAAGTGCTCAGTAAGATTAAAACTACATCCATTAAAAACAGCCAGGGAAAAGACCCAAGCCAGGGCTTGATCCCTGCAGTACTGCAGTGTTTGAGGACTCCTGCAGGAGTTAAAAAAAGACAATGATATAGCTTTGTTTATGTAAACGTTATTAATTTGTTCCGTTGCTATATGTTCTGTAATGCTATACGTGTGATTTCATAAACACATTTCATTACACTGTTAAAACTTACCTGGCTAACACCACACATGGCTGTAGTCTTTTGTTATTTTAGATTTGTTTTAGCTGTTAGCGCTCTCCGGGTATTCACTCAAAGATCAAATCAATAAAATCCGCTAAATGTGAGGAAAATTAACCAATGATTAAATGGCAATATGTTTTACACATATAACGCGTTTGCTCGGTTTATGAGACTACTAATGAGTGATGCTGGCCAGCTGCCACTTTACCGCACGCGTTAACAAACAATTCAGGTTATTTCTACCCCATGTAAGGTGAATAACGTTATATTCGTTTTCTCGAATTAACGTTAACATTAGCAAATGAGAAATAGACACAGGCCACTTCAACTTCACCTGTGCATGGTGCTAACTAGCGAGTGCTATTTGTAAGAGCTAACACTACCTTTACACTTACAAAACGTCGCCATACGTTTGAACAAAATGTACAAAACAAACAAGTTGCAAACATTTTCCAATAACATTAATACTTACCCTCACACGTCGAGTAGTAGTGCTGCTGCTCTGCTGCTGCTGCTCTGCTGCTGCTGCTCTGCTGCTGCTGCTCTGCTGCTGCTGCTCTGCTGCTGCTGCTCTGCTGCTGCTGCTCTGCTGCTGCTGCTCTGCTGCTGCTGCTCTGCTGCTGCTGCTCTGCTGCTGCTGCTCTGCTGCTGCTGCTCTGCTGCTGCTGCTCTGCTGCTGCTGCTCTGCTGCTGCTGCTCTGCTGCTGCTGCTCTGCTGCTGCTGCTCTGCTGCTGCTGCTCTGCTGCTGCTGCCACAACGTTCTCTGTTGCGTCCATCAGCTGACTGTGTTGTGTTGAACAGCTGTGCTCAATGTAGCTAAATCTGATAGATTAATGACATCCCTCCGTCAGTATCTTAGCGTGCTATTGGTTCGACTGATATAGTAGGCCGCAACGTTTGCCTGCCAATTTCACGAACTTCAGACTATGATTTTAGAAAAATGCGCAAGAATTTCGAGTGGCAACAAACAGAATCTGATCAAGAATAAAATAATCTTCACAACTTTAGAAATCCGGGTCCTCCCTCAATGGGGATCATTATTTTCTAAAACTAAAGCAGATACGCGGCCTCGGCCCACCGCCTACTATAGGTCGCAGCCTCGCAATTGAGACACAGCCAGTGACTGTATAAAAATAGGTTTCGTACATAGACTGTATAAAAATAGGTTTCGTATGACCAGAAGCACGTGATCAATGACGTCCGAAGCTTCGTTACGTCAGAGAAACACGTCACTGGTTTGGTTTTGGTGTCGGATTATTGCATTGGGTTTGAAGCAAGCTGTATATTTGAAGACGTGGTGTGCTACAAGCACATTCACTGTTCAGTAACAAAAACACTTCACGGCCGAATTGAAACTCACTCACTGTCATCCATGTGTATTTCACTCTTATTGAGCCTTCATACATTTTCTGGCAACATACTTAACCAGAAAAACGTTTATATACTTTAAACAAATGTAGACTAAACTTTTGCTACAGAAATAAACAAAGATTCTAACCCTGATCTCTCCATGCTTATAGCTGCACGCCAACCTCTCACCAATATTATTTAACGGTTGAATAAGGCTGGAATAAGTATTGAACAACTAGAAGTAGAACTAGATGCTAGTTTTGTTGTTGTTAGATTGTCTGAAAGGGGAATTTCATCAAAAAACAACATTAACTTTATTTAACAGATCAAGGCACAACTGATTATGATTAATGAGTAAGTGTCGCAGACTTCTGGCTAGGCTAGCTAACATGGTTTCACTATACCAAAAGTAGATACAATGCACTAGAAAAGTGTTAGGACAGTTTTAAAATTTTAGTACCGTAAAAATCGTAGCCTACTTATCTTACAAATCAGGGAGTCCACATCACGTGACTTTACGATTTTCTCAGATGAATTTCGAGCCAAAACGAAGATCCACCATTTTTATTTCACAGTGAAATAAAGCCAATGGGTAAGCCGCTGGTATTGTACTTATACTTAAAGTACATTCATAGAATACCTTTCTTAGTTCAAAATTGCATTTTGCAATATGATGTATAATTCTCGAGCTTCTTCGTCTCTCCTTTATCTGTGTGGGTGGCGATCTAGGGCTAGGCTGTGCCGAGACTTGTAGGGTATTACTTGCATTACTAGCTGACATTAGCTAGGTCTGTTCAGATCAGTGCATAGGCTGCAATATGATTATTAATGGATTTAGCTTGTGAGCTAGCCATCAGAATGTCTAGTTTTCGGTTCTTTTGAGACGTATAACATAAGAGAACCGAGCAGATCTTTCATAGAAACAACCGCGTCTCCTTGTTAACATCTGTAATGAACTGCAATTCCCATGATTCTGTGTGCTGTCTGTGTGTATTGCCAGAGATGTGACGTGTTGAACTCCGAATTGGCTTCCAGTCAGACGTGGGCGGAGTTTTGGTTTCGGAAATAAATTCCTTATGACAGATAGAACGGGCTTCAGAGACTATTGACAATTTCTTGAAATCTGATTTATAGAATGAGCTGGAAACGTTCCTGGATTAGTCCGTGTGGTATAAGGATATAGAGCATACATCGCATGTTCCAATTTTTATTTTTTAAAGCAATGATTAATGATTGTAGTTGGACGACATATCCATTACTGCAACGCATGGGTGGTTCTCAATATCATCTCGTCTGGACATTTTTGGCAGTACATACCACCCAAGCAGCAACAACACGCCTCCATATTTGAAGCTTTTTTTCCCACTAGCTAAAGGGTGAACTGCAACGCCTGGTGGCTAAAAGAACTTGAAACCCCGCCCACCCTATTGTAAGTTAATGGAGAAAGCCCAAAAAGAGGCTAATGTTCTCTGTGGAAATATAAAATCAATATTTTTTTTTACACAAGAAATTATGGTTTAACTACTTTATCCCATCCCGTCTAAGGTCTCCCCTGTTCTTCAGTGACATAGGTCAGATCAGGGTCAGACTGCAGAAGTTCAGTGGCAGGTGTAACGTTAATGCTGTTTTTTTATTATGATTAGATCTCACCATTTTGTAAAGTACAAACATGTCGTGTACTGCATTCAACTGAACTAATTGCTATTCCAAGGATTCTTCTCTCCAGTTCTTTTGGTAAGAGGGGATGGGAGGGGATGGCATCCCCTTTGATGACAAAATGAAAAAAGCATCCCCCTTGCTTTCCCCTTACAATCTCCCCTTTCCATCCCTTTAATTCTGACCACAACTTCTTTATCTTACGAGCATTGACGATACTGGCTACTTTCCCTGAGGTGTCTTGTAATGTTTTATTGTATCGCTGCTGTGTTTTGATCAAGGGGCCAAGACTGGGCTTTCGTTTTGAAGCTCACTTCCTGGTTGGGCTGGGAGCGGCCATTGTGCCATTGCTCACTAGCGCCACTGCGGTTGGCTCCAGTATAGGTCTTTCCCCATGTAAGTCAATGGCAGCAATGTGGTCAAAATACTCAGTCAATACATTTTTTACACAAAAAAATGTAATTGCAATAGGTGCCTTTCCTTCATCTAATGCCTGTGCATGTGCTGATTTTTAAAAAAATATTGTGTCGTTTGGACAGGGTATTAACATTTGTTCAGGACCAATCAGAGGGACAGGTTGAGTCCTGGGATCACTGGCATAGATAGGTTCTATATGGTTCTCACTGCCCTCACTCGGAGGGGCGGGACCATAGGGGTGGGACCTATTTTTATACAGTCTATGCTTGGGACAGGGAGACATGCTGTATTTTTGAGTGGAAGTCGATGGAGAACATTCCTTAGTAGCCTACCGTGAACAAGCTGTTGTTTTGTGGACGCAGTTCGTAGCATAATACATTGAGTGCCTTACCCGCTCATCTTCAACATGTTTGTCATCACATATTCATTTTGGTTGGAGCGAGCTATGATGTGTCTACTACGAAAAAAAATACTGTTTCGTAAGATGAGACAGAAGGGGATGTTGCAGCTACACTACAGGCCCAGTGTCTCGGAGCAAGCAGCCAAACTATGGGTTAAGTATCTAAAATCAATTGCTCCATACCTGTATAACCTTATCAATTTAGATATTAATTTAGCTATTCTAACCCCTCCCGTATGCAATAGCCCCCTGTTATGTACTCCCCCTGTACTCCCATCATGAACGTTACCATTGCTTAGCAATGCTGGGTTAGCTAGCTAGCAAGCTAACGATATCTCACGGCAAGTCGTTTTAACATTTAGCTAGCAAGCTAACGATAGCTTATGGCAAGCCATTTTAATTTAAGTTATCCTTGCTGTCAAGTAATCCTTGCTGACTGTCCATATAAGTTCGCTAGCTACCGTGATTGCCTAGCTAACGTTACTAACGTTAGCCAGCTGCTCTAGCTAGAAATCTAACCGGATATTTCTACACCTGGATCATTTTTTTAGGTCCCAAAAATTACGAAAATGTGCGGGGAATAGAGCCAAAGTGTGAGCGGTATGTTTGTACTGACTCAATACGGGGATGTTTAAAATAAAACCAATAATTTATCGGAAAAGAATACGGAGTCTGCGTTTGTAAATGTTTGTGATTAGGTTACAGGATGCAGATGAAAGTTAATGCCAGCTACGATGTAGCTACTGTGCTTTTAGCTAGCGTGTGAACCCACTAACCTTAATCCCCACTTTATCTGGAAGAGTTTTCAGAACAGGGTTTCATGCTGCGGCAAACCGTGACAGACTGCTCTGCCACAGTCGAGTTAATTAGCGGTTAGCAATGGTGGTGATGCATTGCGTCTAGCTTGGCTACCGAGCTCAGCTGGTATGCTATCTAGCTAATCAAATTAGCTGATGTTAGCTGAATATAAATTGAAGATAACTGAATGAACGTTAATTATGTGACGAATACCACATTCAATGCGAATAAATGACACAGTAAAATCGAGGATGAAAATTAAATGTTATATTATAAAACATTAGCAACTTAAGGAAGTTTACCGCAAGTTTGTTTTGCAAAATGGTGGGTTTGGTCAGGTCATGGGCTTTATATAGTTCTGTGGGCTTTATAGTTCTGTGGCTTCTCCACTCTGAACTGTCAATCATACTGTGCCCGGGCCATATCCGGTTGACCCTGCTCCAAGCCAAGGTCACTTCGGCTCCACGGAGCAGGTGCAGTTTGTACAAACGGCTGGCGAAAAAGACTTCCGAGCTTCAATTCAGTTTTTACGAGGCCGTGGAAAGGCAATGGGTGACGTCACAGTGGCTTTGTCCATATTTGTATATGTCCATATACAGTCTATAGCTGTGTCTCAATTGCGAGACTGCGACCTCTAGTGGCCGCATCCTCCGTAGGACAGTCCTTCGTAGAGAGGAAGGCTGGGCTGGCTTTCGAACAGCCCTTGAAATGGGACAAGTCTACGAAGGATTCACGTCTACGTCACGGAGTTCCCGCCCACAACCTCCTTGGACCTAAACAACCAGCGCGTGAGAACTTAAGCCAGTGAGAGACACCCACAAGAAAATAAAACCGCGAGTAAAATAACTAATTACTGAAATATAAAAATGGAAAATTTATTCGATGTAATATACGTTTTAGTTTTTTTTAATAATTTTTGAAGAGGTTGGCTGACACTCGGCATCTTCAGGAGGCTGCCAGGCGGAGACGCGCAGTTTATTGCCGATTGCTCTGTGGAGGTGGTAACCATCGTCAGGTTAACAAGTTACTATTAATAACTTCAAAATTAAATATATTATGTATAGCCTACAATAGGCTATATATTGTGTTATTAATAATAATCAATTAAACGTTTTAAGACGTAGCATAACAGCTGCTGTTCTAACTTAACTGTTTTAGATAAATCATTATTTTGTAACAAAATGTGTTTGTTGCTGTTACATAATTAATACTAAATAATAAAATAATACTAAATACTCCGTCAACAAAGTTGTTACTGTGTAGAACATTGGTTGTGATAATCATGTGACCATTAAAATAAAATTGTATTACTCTTTAAAAAAACAACTAATTATGAAACAGAAACACCTTCGCAGTTATTTGTAGTATAGATTTGTCAGCATCATGGTTATAAGTCGACAAAAACAAATTACAAATAAATTATTGTATGCTTCCATTTATTTCAATGCAGCGTCCTGATTACTGCAGGATCAACCTGTCTATGCCACTGCTCCGCACCTTCTTTGAAGATGGTTCAGACACCAGGCCAGATTTTCGCCTCAGTAGAGAATCTCTAGCAAAATTAATGGGGATGACAAAATCAGACCGCCGCCATGGATGGGGCCCAGCAATTGAAAACCTGGTTTTCCTTTTCTGGTTGGCCAGTGGAACCTCCTACAGGGTAGTGTCCCGGGCCTTTGGGATGCCTCGTGCCACAGTCCACCATGTAGTCCACCGAGTCTGTGAGGAGGTGCTGGCTATCCGGTCCAGGGTTATCCTGCTACCAAAAATGGAGAACCTGGCAGAGGTGGGAAGTGGGTTTGCTGGTTTAGCAGGCCATCCAGCTTTCCAGAAGGCTGTTGGAGCTATTGACGGCTGCCACGTCAGAATCAAGCCACCATCTGGCCCTGATGGTCAATGCTACAGAAACAGAAAACTGTTTCTCTTACAAGCAGTGTGTGACCATCAGGGCCGCTTTATTGACACCTACACTGGCTGGCCAGGGTCTGTCCATGACTCAAGGGTGCTGAGGAACAGTCCCCTGTTCACAAAGGAAGTCTACCCACCACCAGGACACGGTAATCACACACATACAGTGTGGATGGAAAGTATTTGGGCAGTAACATAACTTTTGTCGTTTTGGAACAGCGACTATGAGGTTAAAGTGCAAACTTTAATTTGAGGGTTTTTACGTCCATATTGGGTAAACCGTGTAGTAATTGTAGCCCTTTTTATACACAGCCATCCCCATTTTAGGGGACGAAAATTAATTGGATAAATTAAAATAAATTTATATAAAGGCATCATATTTAATATTTGGTTGCATATCCTTTGCATGCCATTACTTCCTGATGTCTGTGACCCAAAAACATCAAAAGACTCTTGGGGCTCTATTTTCAAACCGGCGCAAACCGGCGCAAGGGGACGGTATAGTCAAACGCAAGCTTGTTGACAGCATCAACGTCTTAAAACTGGCGCTATGGCGTTTCTCAGCAATACCGCTAGGATCAACAAATTCTCAACATAACATCCTTTCGCTTGCGCTGCAGTGGGATGGGTGGCGCTGTCTGGGGCGTGTTCTAAAATACTTTTGGCGTAGTGACAATTTGAACCAACGAAAACCCATTGCGTTATGATCAGCTGGAACCACCTCTTAGCGGCAACGCAATAGACTCTGGCAATTTGGCAACTTATTAGCCATGTAGTTCTATGTAGTGTCTATAGGTGATGCCAACATTACACTTCCATTTAATGAACAAATAGCCTATAATTATTAGTATTCATTCATTTTAATTTAAACTACTAGAATAAAACAGGACAGCTTACAAGAAACTTGCGATCATGTAGGCCAATAGCCTATAATATATAAATTACACATTGGCACAGTTGAATCATAAGCCTACCACTACACAATACACAGAAAGGATATACTTTCAGCGGGTGTCCTTCCTCAATTATACGGACAATTAGTGCAGTAAAAAGTCAAAACTCACATTTTTTCTCAAGTGTGGGTTCCCCGGGGTGCTTGGTGCTATCGACTGCACGCACATACAAATCCGCGCACCACCCGAGCATGCAATAGTTTTCGTCAATCGCAAAGGAACACATTCCATCAATGTCCAGGTGACATGCGACAAAATTAGCTTGCCCCACCTGCACCAGTGGTCGCGGTCCCCATCACAGCCAGAGCAAAGAGAAATCAACTGGCTGAGCGGTTTAATAGGGCTAGATAAATGGTAAGTATCGGATCAGCTTTTAAAATGAACATTTCAATGCATGTTCCCACGTAGAATCATACACACATCCAAGTTGACGGTCCAGTGCGTTTGGGTTGCTCATTATGAAATTGCATGGAGCGATTGTGTTCCAACTGGCTTTTTTTTAAAGCATGAGAACAACAATTTGATTGGCTACCATAGAGACACACCTTGGACATTTAAACCCAGCCTTTTAGCAATACCGCCATAAGGTGCGCCAAGATTGCCGTCATGAAATTACCAAATTTCTCGCCGACACGCCCTCAGAGCGATACCGCCAAGCGCTTATTCTTGCGTTCACCATTGCGTTTGGTTTATTAAAATAGAGCCCTTGATATCATATTTTGTGGTGCTCTTATTGTCACTGCCTGAATACTTTCCATCCCCACTGTATAAACAGTATATAGAATTATTTTTTTAAAGTGATTTTTCTGTACACCTTTTACATATGATCTTTGGCTTTTATTATGCCTTTTAAGGTTCTACATAACATAGGTAGTTTCAATATCAGGCTGAAGATGGAGGCATATGTTTCAATTCATGTGCTGTAATTACTCTAACTTTTGACTGAAATAATGTATCAAAAGCACACTGCCACTTTTACTAATATAATTTCTCCTTTAATCAATAACAGGATACTTACTCCTGGGTGATGGCGGATACCCTTGCCTGGAGAGGCCATTGCCACTCATCACCCCATTTAAGAGACCAGTGAGGGGCACTGCAGAGCAGAGATTTAACAGCCATCATTCTAGGGCACGCTCTATAATAGAGCGTGGCTTTGGAATGATGAAGACTCACTTCAGAGCAATATTCCTCCAAACTTTGGAAGTGGACCCCAGTTTTGTACCACATGTACGTGCTGCCCTTGTATCACATCACTAAAAATACATAATCACACAAGAGGGAGTGCTGTTATACTGTACATCAGCACAGCTGTGATTACCTTTGAGTGAAAAAGTACAGCATGTAGCTGCTGACCACTGTAATCTCATCACATCAAGGTCATCACAGCCTGTTGTGTCCTTCACAACATCTGCCTTGGGGTTGGAGATGTGATGGTACCTGACGAGGAGCCAGTAGAGGTAATGCCAGAAGAGGATGGCAATGTGTCAGACACACAAAGTGGTGCTGCCTGGCGAGAAAATCTGTGTGCTCATTTATCGGCACTGGAACAGGCTGATCACGACCATGACTACTGTTAACAAAGTAAGTTTTGCCTTTCTAGGAAATGAGAGCACCAATTTGTTTCACTAAGTGGGTTATACTGCTTGCCCCTGTATACACCATACTCAAGCATCATAAACTGTTTAGAATACATACATGTCAGTATTGGACTTAACTTCTTTTCCATCTTTTGCAGGTCCATGGGAAAAATGTTTTCTAAACATACTTTGAATCTTAATACCAGTGTGTAATATGTGCATTTATGTTCTGTTCTTGTATTATAGTTATAAAACTTTGCTGTATTTTTTCTAATATTGTAAAAAAAAAAAAAAAGGACAAAACACTTAACATTTTTATTATGAAATTATTTTTGTTTGTTGTGAAGAAACATGTCTTATTTTATTAAATTTCTAATAGAAAACTATTTATTTACAAGTTTCTCCAACAGAGAAAACAGCCTGTCATCCCTTTCTTTGGCGTCTGCCACTCTTCTGGCCTCGCACTCACGCTGGAAGGCAATGTCCTCTCTAATGAGTTGTAGCCACTCATACTCCCTACCAGCCTTCCTCTTCCTACTCCCTGCCTGCTGGTTCTGGTCCTCATCCTGTCCCTGACCCTGAGTGTTGCTTGGCCCTGGACTGTCCTCTTGGATTGAGGCAATTAGGACAGGGGGAGAGATTGATGGCCTCTGTCCCAATACCTCATCCATGAGGGCAAACCAGGGCCAAGTTGCTGCAGTAGGCTTCCCATTCTCTGTCCCTTCCCCTGATCCTGGATACTTGCAATCCTAAAAAATAACTAACATAGTCAGCAAATTTGTAGCAATATGTATTTATATGACATTTAAACAAACAGTACATGCTTTATATATTTTTTTGAGGTTGTCCCACTTTTTTTTTTTGCTTGAAGTGGCGTTACCAGTGCGGTCAACTCCATCTCCTCTAAGACGACCCTAAGCACACGAGAGAAAACAAACCGTCAACACAGAGCTTGAATTCACTTGTATATAATGCAGACAGTATGATAAATGGGGGCATGTTATATTTATATTTTGTGATTCAATACAGTGTACAAGTTGGCAAATACTACTATGCAAAAGCTAGATGATTGATTAAAATCAGGTACTCTGGATTTAAGGTGATGCTGTAACAGCATTCAGTTTAAATATTGCAGGTAGTCCAAACACAAAATTGTCTTACCTCCAACCATGGTTTGCTGTGTTTTTTTGGCCAGTAAATAGGGTGTCGTATTTTGACCTCAGATGAATCAATCTGCCCGTGTTTTCCTTGGACCCTATGCAAAAGAAAATATGTGACATCGTTTTCAGTCGGACGTCGCAATGCCTCATTTGTCTAGAAACCAGATTTATATCAAAGGCTCAATTTTGGGCTGCTTTGGAGATTTGTTTATTTTTGATAAAATAGAGTATTAGCTTCCATACTGTGTAAATATTATTATGGGATTCAAACAATGAAATTAGTTTTGAAGCAATTCAACGTATGAGTTGGGCACAACTAACCGAAAATCATGAATGAACAACTGTGTGTATGCTAACGTTAATGAAACACGGGTTGAGAAGTAACGTTATAAACTTTCTCGTTATCGCCAAATCAATTGTAACGTTAGTGTTTCACGAGAGGGGATGTCATTGATATCAACATTTTACTCGTAACTTTTTACCTCAGAAAAGTTAGCGAACTAACGGTAGCAGAGTGACGAGTAAATAGCTAAATAAACAGCCATCCAATTAAAAAGCATTTTGCTTGTGTTCGTCCTCTTTTTTAGTTTTTAACAGATGCCAAGATTAAGTTATGAAGCTACCGACAGATAACGACATGATTAACGATAGCTAAACTTAAAAAAAAATCAGTTTCAATTGGGTCATTATAAAACATCCAACCACATTGAAGTCCTTAATACACATTATATTACAAGAAAAACTCATGGTGAAATGTTTTAGGTGTTAATCGATCGGTATGTATCGATACTTTCGTCTATTTAGGTGTCCTGAAAACGTTACATGTGCCGCGCGTCCTGCGGGACTTCTACAGCCACTTCAGAAGAAAAATGGCACCAAAAAAATAAGGCGCTCGCCACCTTATTCGAAATAACCCCAGAAGGGATTTTGTAATAGTGAAATGAAATGTTATTCAAATTGTGGCCAACCCCTGTCTTGACATCATGTCAATTGTTCAAATCCGATTGGTCCAAGATAGGCTGGCAAAGAGGCGCTTTGAAATGTTTAGCCTACTGATGTGGCTAGGTCAGTAAACTCCAGATGAACAACGACATTTTTACATGTAGGTTAGATCTTCATCAAAATCTCGTCTACAGTATGGTATAAAGCATTTTAATATTGCGAATAGGTGTTTTTTTTAATTAACATGAAAAGGGAACATGCACCTTATAGATTCCGAATCCAAAAACTGAGAATTCTGATAACCAGTACCAGCTAAAGTCGCTAGCTGCTATGTTTTTCTCTGGACCATATCGCCGGTAAACTCCATATGAACAACGACATTTTTACATGTAGATCGTCATCAAAATCTCGTCTACAGTATGGTATAAAGCATTTTAATATTGTGAATGGGTGTTTTTTTTAATTAACATGAAAAGGGAACATGCACCTTATAGATTCCGAATCCAAAAACTGAGAATTCTGATAACCAGTGCCAGCTAAAGTCGCTAGCTGCTATGTTTTTCTCTGGACCATATCGCCGGTAAACTCCATATGAACAACTACATTTTTACATATAGATCTTCATCAAAATCTCGTCTACAGTATGGTATAAAGAATTTTAATATTGCGAATGGGTGTTTTTTTTAATTAACATGAAAAGGGAACATGCACCTTATAGATTCCGAATCCAAAAACTGTGAATTCTGATAACCAGTGCCAGCTAAAGTCGCTAGCTGTAGGGAGGTCAAACCCGTTTTCGTGATTTTTCAGAAAACATATTTTGCCAGCTTATTTTTCATGTATATTGTCCTAAATGCTGCAATATAATCAAATAACAATATATAAATCGCTAGCTTGTCAGAAAAAGGACGTTTGTTCGCTTTAAAATAATTTTTTAAATTAGCCCGTTTCACTTCTGTGTAATCACTCTCGTTGGACGGAAACACATCATCATATGTGCTGCTTTTAGGATACCGTTATCCTTATTTTTTCAACAACAAGAACCGATATTTTGTGGTATTCGTACAGGGAAACTAATATACTCTACACATTTACTCACATATATTGTTATGGCGTGTTGTAGGCTATTTAATTAAATATGTACTCCCAAAACGCCATACTTGCCAAACGTCTGTTTCAAACTTGGCGGGTCCCGCGGCTTCAGAATTCCACTGTATTCACAACAGTAACATTGATTAGCCTACTTAATGCGTCTGGGTCTGACCCATGTTCCCTTTTCATGTTAATAATAAAAAAAACACCCATTCGCAATATTAAAATGCTTTATACCATACTGTAGACGAGATTTTGATGAAGATCTACATGTAAAAATGTCGTTGTTCATATGGAGTTTACCGGCGATATGGTCCAGAGAAAAACATAGCAGCTACTGGTTGTCCGTCCATTGATCGTTGATATTAGAAACTACCCTGGTTTACCCACCCACGCCAATAATGCAATTTTCAACTTTCAAAAGACAAACGGTAAATCATAAAATTAGAAAAACGAGTTTGAATGGTTAATTTTCCTTTTATTTCAGGGATAAAAAAATTTAAATTTAAATATTTAATCCAATTTTCAATTTGAGATGCATCAGGAAATCAAATTGATAAATGTTACACGGACCAGGTAAGTATATAGTTATATACATTAGTTATATACAGGGTTGATAAACACTCAACGCGCTGTATTGCTAGCCTACTAGTGTGACTATTTTGCGTTAGCTAATGTTCTCTACCTACACCAGGCTTACATTAGCTTGCTTGCAATGGTTAGGTACAGTGGTTGAACTGTAAAATGTTTTCCGCAGGCAGGTAGCTACATACGATCTTACCGTTCCTTTTAATTTATTATAAAGCGCTTTAATCCATCACAACGCCAATTCTGTAGGACGAACTAAAGCCACGTTTATTCATGGAAAAATAGGCTAAAACATTATAGTTTCGTAGGTAAGCATACTATTACTGACATTTTTGTTTAGGCTAAACGTGACATATTGCATAGGCTACATACGGCGAAATTAATATATTTTTTGAAATAAATGAAAAGGAACGGCAAGATTGGATGTAGGCTACCTGCCTGCGGAAAACATTTTACAATTCGACCACTATTAGCTAACACAAAATATATCACACTAGTAGCAATACAGCGCTTTGAGTGTTTATCAACCCTGTATATAACTAACGTAGGCTATATAACTATATACTTACCTCGTTAACATTACGGCTCGTCATCTGCACCACAGCGTGAATAACAGCGTTGCTGCACTTGCCGCCGCTAGCTGAAGTCTAGCAGCTCTGTGATTGGCTAAATGCGAGTTCGACAGTTCCGAAAGCTTCTACTTTTCCTGGAAAGCCCGGATGCTTCACCTTTGGCCTAGTTAACATAAAATCTGAATTTTTAAAACCTGAATTTCAGAAATTTGAATCCGAGAGATTTGTATTTATGGATCTGAATTTTTAAAACCTGAATTTCAGAAATTTGAATCAGAGAGATTTGTATTTATGGATCTGAATTTTGAAAATCTGAATTTCAATCTACGTTTAAATGCAAATACACCACAAAAAAATTCAAGTTTATGAAATGTCACACGTATAGAATTCAAATATACTAAATTCAAATTCAAATACTTTTGTCAGTTATTGAGCTCCATATAGTTACCTTAGAGTTGCGCTAGCATTAGCAATGTGTGCATGTCCAAAAGAAGGGACAGCATGGAATTATCTGAAAATGGTTTCCATTAATCAACTACATCATGGGTAAGTCGTAATTGAGACATGTCCAAAATTCCCAACTATCCCTTTAAGGCTTGTTTGATACGTCAGACCCATGATCACTTACAGCCATTTTGCCAACCATGTATTCCATACTGTTCCAGCATAATTTACAGCTTAATCTAGTCCCACCCCCCAATTCCCATAGAGATCCATTCAAATGCAGAGAAGTTATAGTATCGCTTGTAAGAGCGATACTATATATATATTTTATTTATTTATTTATTTATTTTTCTGGCACACATACTTTTTCCAGGTCTCAACAATTACTAACGTTAGGACTTGTTTTACAAGCCGTGATATTTTTCTTTGGGCTATGGGCGCGACTCCTTCATTAACTTACAAGGCAGAGAGACATTTTACTGTGGGTTTGTCTAACGTTCATGTAACGTAGTCTAGGCTGATTTTTCTGCAGTCGTGGATTCCACCCTTTTGCTCCAATGCACTTGTGTTGGTGGCAAAAAATACAAGTGCAGCGTCCTGGTTTTGGCTGTTTTGGGCTTCATGCGCCACTGAGCACCAGTCATAGTGTAGGGGACACATACTAATCTGATAGCAGTGAGCAAGATGATTAGTAATATGATTTCTCAATGATCAGAGTCCACACGCAGGGCACCAAAAATGTAGGGAACATACCTCTATTTATACACGGGGCGTCACTTATGTACTGCAATACGCCACTACCATCCTTATACAACTGGTGGCATGGTTTTTGTATAATAAATCAGTCTCATAAAATTTATATTTTATTCTCAAAAGAGAATATACTAACTAAAAATGGGTAACTTGAATTAATAATGAAATTAATTACCAATAAAATTACACATTAATAATTGTCTTAGCAAAATCAAAATATCATGTACTCAGTTGATACCGAATCAATATAAATGATCCAGCTAGAAGGTGAAGGCATTTTGGGGGATCCCTGCGATTAGCATTGGCTGATTCAGTTCACCACAAGAGCAACATTAATACAGGCAATCCTGGATAAATGTAATAGTTTATTGAACACAAAGTACCAAACAGAGCAAGGCACAATTCACTACTATAATGTACAATAAACTATGTGTGTGTGTGTGTGTGTGTGGGGCGCGTTGGGCGTATGTGGGGGTTTCCATGTTCTCCTACGTGTGGGGGGTTGCCTTGGACACGCGTTCAGAGAGAACAAAGAAACTAAAATGGAGGGAGGTTTGAAACTAGCTTTCGTTGGAGCTAGCTAATGCTGGCGCATGAACCATACCATACACATAGGGGATAGCCGTAAGCTTATCAATGCGTGTGCGTTGAGATCAGCGCGTGCAGTGTTAATATTATGACTGGTTAGTGTTTAAAGACAGATCACATGCAAGATACGTCCTGTGCGTGATGCATTAAACCTAATGCAGCGCGGTGGATGGAGCCATCCAAAGTAAAATGGTAACACAAAACTTTTACATAACACACATTAACCATTCAATAGTAGTTACATACATCCAGTCACAAACATGTTGCGGTTGCTAACTAATATGCTATTGCCCATGTTACAGCCTTACTTGAATTAAAGTCCGTTAAATAGGTTCCTCCATTGGATTGCACACTCACACTGAAAGGGGAAAGCCGGTCGCCCAATCCTGTGGTTGCAGTTCGTAGGGTTGCAATAGATAGGGGAACCAGCCGCCTCATCTTGGGTCCCTGGAACTGGTTTATGTCATTGTCAGGGTTGCAATTCGTAGGGGTGGATAATGGAGCCGGTCACATTATTTCTCCCGAACTATGCAGCATCATCCTACTGCAGACCGCTTGCCTCTTTGGGGACTCATCGGCGGTGCTGTGCTGCAGGATCCGGGGCTGCTTGGTCCACTTGGTGGTTCTTCTTGACCACCGGGTGCTCGCATTGCCTCCTTGCGTCTTGTCTCCGGTCCTCCGTGGCCGATAGCCGGAGGTAGATGAGCCCGCCTCGCTCAGTTGGATCGGTGTCATGGACAACCGTGCTTCCTTGTGGAGCGAGGGCTCTTCCCCGGGTGTGCAGGCCGCACGGGGCCTTGAGACGAGACAACGTTGAGTAGACAACTGGACCGGAAGAAACTGGTGGAAGAACTGCTCGAAGGAGCGGCCGTGTTGCCCCTTTTATAAACTTTATTGCCAGTCGCGCATTCCGCTGTGCAGTATCACATTACAGTGCGGAAATCACAACTGGTACAACGTCCTACGTCAATTCCTGTGGACTGTATGGAATTGTAGTTCCTGTTGTCCCTACAATAGAAAATGAATGGGTGACGTCAGCATCACTTCGTCCATATTTTTATATGGTCTATGATACCACCTTGCTAATTCAGCCATTTTACTTCATTGAACCATCCGGAGGGAATTATGGGCCATCAAGTTTTAAACAGTGCCAGCTCTGGTATATTCACAAAAAAAATACTAAAACGTAAAATATACTTGAAGCTGGTCCAGAAAAACGTCATATTTAGCGATGTAGTCACTTGAGTACTGTATAGGAATCCATGGAACCGGATACCGGGAAGACGGCTACGGGTGCGGATGGTAATGTAACCAGCTCCAAATAAATTCAGCTTTACACCTTTCTCAAACTGTTAGAACCCCCCTTAAAATACAGTTTTCTTACTCTAAAAACTAACCTGTATAAATTTACTGAGAACGGAAGAAAATGGAGAAAAGTGGTTCGAATAAGAAAGGTAAAAGAAAACAACTACTGACCGGACCACGTTTATGCGAAGACGACATGGAAACTTTAGTTCCAGCATCGGAAGATGGAACAGTTCCATTTCTAAAAAGTCACAAAAGGAGCTCTCTTTGCATGAACTTCAGGCAAATATAATAAATAATAATAATATATAATTAAAATAATAAAATAAACGAAAGAGCTGATGGCCTGGAAAAAATTATCCTAGCAAACACTTCCAGCATAGCTAGCATCGGTGACCGTGTATGATTTTATTGAATGTTAATTAATGACCTGATGTATGTGTCTTTTGTGTATAGATTTGCAAGCTATGACCACCTGATGGCGTTTTGGTTTTTGATTGAGCCTTGGTCTGGGTCTCAAGAGCCAAATCAGCTGCCAAAATGAATGAAGTGGTCACACATGCATGTCTGTCAACGGTAGGCTATGGTTTGAGTGTGCTTTGTTGGTAGTTACAGAGCCAGAGGTGGGGACATTCAGGGAGTTGCTAGTGCAACTAGCTTAAGGAGTAACCACTTTTTTATTACCACCTAGAGACAGCAGCTAGAGCCAATCAACGAGTTATTTCTTTTCCTCGTCTTCCTATCAGTTGGTTTGAAGGAGAGGGACCTGGCGCATCGATTCAATATACACCAGTCCACAGTGAGCCACATTATTGCAACGTGGACAAGTTATCTAGCCACTGCACTGGGGTCACAATGCATTTGGCTTACACCTGCAGAAGTGCAAGCTTTCCTCCCTGAGGTATTCAAAGATTTCTCACACACCCAGATGATCCTAGATTGTACAGAGCTGAGGTGTCAATTAAACACTTCACGCCTCCTCCAAAGTGAGATGTACTCCGCATACAAATCCCACTGCACCATGAAAGCCCTGGTTGGCATAGCCCCACATGGTGCAGTGACATTCAACTCTAATCTGTATGGTGGTTTGGTTAGTGATAAGGAGATATTCAAACAATCAGGAATAGCTGAGAAGTTGACTGAAAACGTGGCAGTGATGGTAGATAAGGGTTTCCTAATCAGTGATTGTTGCAAATGCAAGGTGTACTGCCCACCTTTTCTGTCTAAGCAGAAGCAGAAGCAGATGCCAGCATAGCAGGTTAGGGAGACACAAGCCATAGCCAGACTGAGGGTACATGTGGAGCGTGTTATTAGGAGGATAAAACAGAACAAACTTTTTGATGGCGTCATCCCCCTATCACATGCCTACAACATCAACCAACTGTTTGCGGTTGTTTTAAAAAACAAAAATAAATTCATACCATTGTCATCATTGTTAATTTTTCAAAGACAGGTATTTTGGCATGTATGTGTAGAAAAAGAAATGATCAGCTTTTTCTCTGATTGCTCTTTGCACTTGGATCTATGTATATTCTTTCCACTAGGTAGTCCTCCTGCACCCACACTACGAAGTCGCACCACTGCATCCCAGTAACAAGCAGTTGTCTTTGCACTTGCCAGTAATATGCATGGCTCTTCTTAAATTTATGGGAACCACACTCCATTTGCACATATTTGCAATCAACAATGTTTTGCACTTTGGGGCATTTGAATTCAACAAGGCCAAATTGGGGGTATTCAGTAGGGTCAAAAACAACTCCATCGGGGGAGGCACCAAGCCAGGGGTTATTGGGGTGAATGACAAGACCACTGGGTGAGTAGTTTACATTCAGTAGCCTACTGTACTCGGCTGCTACTGCAGGCTCCATCTCAGCACCTCTCCTCATGTCTGCCGTCTGCCTTGTACCCTTTACAAGGGACTCTGCAAGTGACTCTGCAGAGCTCTGGCCTCGAACATGACACACCTCTCAAAACCTAGAGGCGGTCACCCTGGGTCTGCGGAGCAGATGCCACTCCGAGCTAGAACTTTGCTCACGTGTAGCCTCCTCAATTCTGCGAGCCATTTCCATAGTTAAAGCCAAGCTTCTGAGCACACAAAGACACAGATGGCAACATAACGTACCCCTCCAGAGGCAAGTGCGGTGTTAGTGGTGTGTCATGGTGTAGTGTGATGTACCGGGATGTCAAAGCAGGCTGCTGATACGACAGAACACTGCCCTCCTGCAACAACCCGAAGGCACTTTCCACAAGGGGCTTGTCAGGTCCCATGTTCATAGTGGTCACAAGTGGCCTGTCCTCGATGCTGAATTTTGCATACTCCTCAGTGATTCGGAACATGCAGGGATCTGGTAATGGACCCACCATGCCTCTGTAGAATCCACTCCTACAAAGAATTGTTAAGGCAATACAGCAGATTAATAAGGGATAATAAAGATACAGCAAATTAACAAATAGCAACATGCATTTGTAACACAGGAAACTCATTTTTACAGCTCAAGTTACCTTACTCCAGTCTGGACCATCCTGTTTGGTACTGGCTTGGTGAAGACCATGGAGTTTATGGGTCCTGGCTTCACACCCTAACAGAGAACACATTTACTGTGGATGGAGTTACTTTAAATCAAAACACAGAGACCAATAAAAAACTTTAACCTCATTTAAATTACCATTGTTCGTGGTTTGTGCCACTGCTGTTCCGATTCTGTGCAGCTATGTACAGGGGGCACAACTGCTATATTAAGTTGTGAAAAATATGCTGTTTGGAACAGCAATGCCACTGTGTGATTGCACAAAACAGTGCCTGCCACACAGGAGCATTGGTTGTGCGTCACCACCACTGGCGATGAATCACAAAGTTAATCCAAGAAAGAAAAAAAATACTGATTAGAAATATATCCTCTGCTTCATGGAAAAGAGAAGTTAGAGTGAGTAGAACAGTGTATTATTGTTAGTAAATTTGTTCAGCTCACGCTTAACTGAACTGAGTAACTCAGCTTCCTGCCTACACTCAAACTGTGTGGTGTTTCACTCTTCCTCATAGACCTGTAGCACAAGGCTTTCACGCTGACCTCCCCTGACAGCCTGTCTCTATTGGACACTGAATAAAATAACAGATGCAATCAAAAGTCTCGTTAGCATTATATCTGTATTACTCACGTCAACACATCTTACACATCCATGATACCTTGCGTGTAGCAAATAATGTTAGGTAGCTACCTACTAGTGTTATGCATAATAGTGGCTAACAACAAGATTAACGTTAGTTAACCCACAATGCCAACGATAGCTAAGGCTGATATATAACGCTGGTTAAGAAAACATGTTAGAATGTTGTAGCTAGAGAATTAACACCAGATAAAGCACATAGCATTACCCAACGTTAGACAGATAGTTAATGGTAGCTAACTTGTACAACGAAGGCTAGTATTTGACGATAGTTAGCATTAGCTAGTTAGTCAGTCAGTCAGTTAATAGTTGTTTTCTTACCTGTGAATATATGATGCGGCATATAATTTAAAGCCTTTATCCAATTTGCTGGTTGGGGCTTTAGTCGTGTTGCAAATCCTATGAACATCAGTGATATTTATCTTTGGGAGCTCCTGTAGACAGCGGGTGTAGAACGTCGCCATTGCTAAACCGAAAGTAGAACGTGGAAGTGATTGTGCAAGTAGCGAATTACTACTTAAGTAGGCCTAGTATTTGCAGATTAACAATAACATGATACAGGCTAGTTGAAATGTTTGTTGGGTTTGAACTGTATTACCAACGCTTAATCTTCTGGTCCTAAACAATGCACACTTTTGCCTTAGAGAGAGGAAAGCTGAGCTATTCTATTTACACTCTATTTTTTATTTTAGTTATTTCTTCTTATTATTTTCTATGGACTTAAAGTTGTATTTCAATTAATGCCAGAGGTATCCGGAAACTTGTTAAAAGGAAGGCTTTCTTTTTGTTTTGTAAAGACTTTCATGTGGACATCATTTTGATCCAAGAAACTCGCTCGGAGGACTATAATTTTTTGAAAAACCAGTGGGGTGGGGAGCTTTTCTTAGCCCATGGAACTAATCAGTCTGCATGGGTGGCAACCATGTATAAAAATATGGACAAAGCCACTGTGTCACCCATTGCCTTTCCACGGCCTCGTAAAAACTGAATTGAAGCTCTGGATGTCTTTATCGCCGCCCGTTTGTACAAACTGCGCCTGCTCCGTGGAGCCGAGGAGGACTCAACCTGTCCCTCTGATTTGTCCTGAACAAATGTTACCCTGTCCAAACGACACAATATTTTAAAAAAATCAGCACATGCAGAGGCATTAGATGAAGGAAAGGCACCTATTGCAATTACATTTTTTTGTGGGAAAAATTTATTGACTTGAGTATTTTGACCAGATTGCTGCCATTGACTTACATGGTGAAAGACCTATACTGGAGCCAATCGCAGTGGCGCTAGTGAGCAATGGCACAATTGCCAGCCCAACCGGGAAGTGAGCTTCAAAACGAAAGCCCAGTCTTGGCTCCTTGGTGGCAACACTGTCATCTAACTTTAAAGGGAAGTTTTTGTTTATACAAGCAGACCCTCAAGGATTATAACAGTTATCAGCATTATGGGCAACATAATATTAATATGCAACATCTATGGTTACTGCAATAACACACATAATGACATTTTGCTTGAAGTACTGGAGGACAACCTAAAACATCTGTTTGAAAAATATGTGAGTGTGTTGTTGGCGGTGACTTCAACATGGTGTGTGATAGCATTAAGGAGAGATATCCACCAAGACCTAATGTAGGTATGAATAAATTGCTTACCTTTTGCCAAACTTTTAATCTAATTGACACCTGAAGAGTATGTAACCCTGATAAGAGGCAATATACCTGGAACAGTAAAAACCTAGTTTTACAGTCCAGAATTGATATGTGGCTAATATCTTCTAACCTCAAATGAAATGTCATTGACACAAACATTTTACCAGCAGCTCTCACTGACCATAAGGTTAAATATTACATTATCTAAGGGTGACAAAAAACGAGGCTCAGGATACTGGAAACAACTCTCTGTTAAGTGAAAAGAAGTTAATAATTAGTATCAAAAATCTAAAATCAACACATATTGGCATATGGAAGTTTGTCGCAAAGAATATAGTAAATCATGGGAGTTTGTCAAGTATAAAATTCGCTCAGCATGCATTTTATTTGGAAAACAACTGGCAGCAAAAAGAAGGTTTAAAATGGAGGAATCAAGAACTAATATTATAGACGATATGGACATAGACAATAAGACAACTTGAACTTCAATTGGATAAATAATATGAAGAAAAAGCAAAAGGTGCCTTTATTAGATCTCGAAAACAATGGTTGGAAAAAGGGGAAAAGAATAGTCATTATTTTTTTAACCTGGAAAAACAAAGGGGAGCATTAAATACAATTAATAAATTAAGGATTAATGATGCTATAATAGATGACAGAGCAAATTTCTAAATTGACTGCCAATTATTACAAAACACTATACACTTTGGATAACTCGTTAATTAACTCAAAAGAATTCCTCAGCACCATCAAAAATACAAAATCTGTTAATGACAAATTCAATAACACCTGTTGTAATGAAATTTGAAATATAACATTTTAGATATTAAATCCGGAATTAATTAGCTTAAAAATAACAAATCCCCTGGATGTGATGGATTGACATCTGAATTTTATCGAACATTCTCCAAAGAATTAACACCATTCCTTGTGGAAATTTATAAAGAAGCCCTTGATAGGGGTGAACTTCCTGTCTCAATAAGGCAGGGAGTCATCACAATTATCCCCAAACCACATAAAGACTCCCTAATTCTTGACAATTTGCATCCTATAACATTGCTTATTAACGATTAAAAGATTATTGCCTCAATTTTAGCAGACAGACTAAAGTCTGGGTTAAATTATATTATTGATGTCAGGGTTCATTAGAGGGCCCCATATATCAAATAAATTAAGATTTGTGTTAGATCTAATTGAGTATATTGAACTGTTAGGATAGCCCTGCCATTTTATTTCTCAATTTTCAAAAAGCTTTCGAAAGTTTCTCACAATTTTATTTATGATTCACTTGCTCATTTTGGTTTTGGTAATATATATAAACATTATTACTATATGCTGTATAATGCCCATCAGGTTTTGAAAGAAGAGATCATTTACAATACATCAATATATAGTGTACACAATGCACTGTAGTAGTCACTGTAAAACACATTTTTTATTAATTCACTCAGAGTTGTATTGAACTTCAGCACCTTCTCTTCAAGCTTTTATTAGCTGGACATTTAGCTTACTCACTCTAGAGAGGGTCCATCACATTACAGAAGTGTATCAGTAAAGACATTTATTAATTTGGCATATGCGCTGATACAGAGCGACTTACAAAGCAAAAAGTGCATAAGACAACACAGCATAATAATAAACTTTATTTACATTACATTCATTTGGCAGATGCTTTTATCCAAAGCGATGTACAATAAATGCATACCGAAGGTCAATGAAGCAACTACAACAGTTCAGATACAGTTGCTATATGTGTGAGGGTTTGAAGCGCTACTGCGATGAGCCAAACGCGACAAAGAAAAAAGGGATGAAAACCTCCCGGCCGTAGCCAAATAAAAAACACCCTTAGAAAACAGGATAGCCACGAAACACGGGCAGAGGTATATGAGGAAAAAAACTCCTCGGCAGAGCCAAACAATAAACACCCTAAAAAAACGGGATAGCCAAGAAACTGCCGAAAGTAAAGAAAGGAGGAAAGGCAAGAACAGGAAAAAACAAGGCACCTTCGGAACGTGACTATAACGCCCGATAACTGGTGAAATAAATGAAAATAAAATAAAACTCAAATTCTCAGAGACAAAGAGAGTAGGAGAGGAAACGGCAAAAGAAAAGTAAGGGAACTGAAAAACAATCCCCTGAGCTTCAGGCAGTCTAAGCTCTACTGCAAAAAACAAAAGAACAAATCTTTTAGGCAGACAGAGAAATAACTAAAGCCCTGACATTCGTAGGAAAACGAAATGATCTCGAAGCGCCCGGAAACGGAACTCAGGGGATTAAATACCTGGCGCCAGGTAAGTCAGGTGAAAAGAATAATTACCTGGGTAAAACTAAATCCCGCAACGGAACGCGGAAAATCCGATAGATTGGAAACGTGGTTTAGGCGTGGAAAGCGAGAAATAGGTAGGAGACCATTGACAATATGAAAATGGTACTAGATTGGTAAGTCAGTCAAGGTGGAGTCTGAAGAGGTGTGTCTTCAGACCATGACGAAAAGCAGGCAGTGTTTGAGTAGAACAAAGAGGAGTGGGGAGTTTGTTCCACCACTGAGGAGCTAGGGTGGAGAAGCACCGCTGTCTGGACGAGCAGAGTGAAGTGTTTGATTTGGAGTGTAGTGTTGGATTTTGTCCTGCAGGTAGGAAGGGCTTGTCCTTTTGGCTGCAGCTTAGGCCAGTGTCAGAACTTTGAACCTGATCCTGGCCGCGACCGGCAGCCAGTGGAGTGACCTCAGCAGGGGGGTGAGGTGTGAAAACTTTGGGAGGTTGAAGACAAGTCGAGCAGCCGCATTCTGGATCAGTTGTAGCGGCAGAATGGCACAGGCTGGTAGGCTTGCGAGAAGGGAGTTCCAGTAATCGAGGTGTGAGATAACCATGGTCTGGACAAAAGCTGGGTCGAGTAGGTGGTCAGCTATGGTCGAATCCTCCTGATGTTGTACAGGAGGAACCTGCAGGACTGTGCTGTTGCCCTGATGTGCTCCTTGAAATCCAGCTGTACCACTGACGGTGATGGAGACGGCTTGCAGTGGGGAGGTCCTGTGAGGTATGAAGAGCAGTTCCGTCTTGTCAAGGTTGAGATGTCAGCCAGGCAGGCAGATATCCTCTCCTTAACCTGGTTGGTAGAAAAAAAAAAAAGTCTAAATAATACGTTAACCAAAATGTCAGTAACAGGGCAAGTGTTGATGTATAAATCATTGTTAACATACCCCTAAAATGCTATTTCAAAAAGCAAGACTTGCATGCTAACAATTAATTCAGTGAGCCAAGATGCAATCTGAACAGGCGAGTCTTGAGTCTAGGCCGGAAGATGGTCAGACTTCTGTGGGCAGCTTATTCCACCACAGGGGGCCAGAAAAGACAACCGGGATGAGAGGTTGCCAAGAGCAGAAGGGCCAAGATCAAGGGCTTCATTTATAAAAAGTACTTTAGATCAAATTTGATTTTACGTGTGGTGTACGTAGAAAATCATGACAAAGTAGTCACTCCATTTGACCGTGGATAGGTTGTAGCTCAACGTCAGGTCTTCACTTGACGTACACACATTACCTGCTGGTTATGCCAAAGTATTGCAGGCTTGAGAGCCGCTTCTTGGTGAAAATTATTGGTGTTATCAGCCTACAAAAGGAGTTTAGCCCCTTCGCGCAGATGGCAAATTTGATCAATTCTCATCTATTTAGGGGGTGCTCTGTTTAAGGCTTTATAACTCCAGGTGTGAGCATCACATAAACTTGGTGAATGGTATTTATGGCTGTAGTGATGCTGTCCTGGTCTCACTTAAATTATAGTAAATCCTGAATTGGATCTTAACAATTAGCATTTTTGCCATTGGATATAATGTCTCCCCAGCTAACTTTGTTTAAATAACCACCTAAATCCACTCAAATAAGGTTTAACAACAGCTTTACAAGTGTCGTTGTTGGAAACGAAAATGCGCACATGATCACCGAGTGCACAAGGACGATATTTTCACTCAAATTACTGTATATGATGTCGTTTCAGCCTCTGTCTGTTTAGATTATTCTCCGGTAAGAGAGCTGTGTAGGGAATATTCATTTAAATCTATACACAGGGCATCACTTAGGTACTGGAATAGGCCACTACCATCCTTATACAACTGGTGGTGTGGTTTTCGTATAATAAATTTTATACAGTACCAGTCAAAAGTTTGGACACACCTACTCATAGGTTTTTTAAAGTTTTTTTTTCCTGTTTTCCACATTTTAGAATAGTAAAGACATCAAAACAATGAGATAACACATTAAATTATGCAAACAAATAAAAAAAAGTGTTATATTTTAGATTCTTCAAAGTAGCCACCCTTTGCCTTGATAACGGGTTTTGTTCTAACGGAAAACTTTTACATTAACCATTCAATAGCAGTTACATACATTCAGTCACAAACATGTTGCGGTTGCTAACGGATATGCTGTGCCCAGTGTTACAGCCTTAGCCTACTTGAGTTAAAGTCCTAATAGTTTTTTCCATCGTTGCAAGTTTACAGGGTTGCGAATTCACAGGGTTGCCATGAAAAGGGGAAAGGCGGTCGCCCGACCCAGGGGTCCCTTGAACACATTAATTCCGTTGATTGGAATGCATGTTCGCAGGGTTGCAGTTCGTAGGGGTAGTTAATGGAACCGGTCGCATTATTTCTCCCAAAATACGCAGCGTGATCCTGGTGCAGACTGCTTGCCTCTAGAGAACTCACCGGCAGTGTTCTGCTGCAGGATCAGTGGGTGCGTGCTCCGCTTAGTGGTTCTTCTTGACCACCGGGTGCTCGCGATGCCTCCTTGCATCTCACCTCCGGTCCTCCGTGGCTGATAGCCGGGGGTAGATGAGCCTGCCTCGCTCAGTTGGGTCGGCGTCACGGACGGCCGATGCTTCCTTGTGGAGCGAGGGCTCGTCCCCAGGCGTGCAGCTCACACGGAGCTGAGACGAGCCAGTGAAGGCCCTGGCGAGCCTAGAGCGAACGGACACAAACTGGGAGAACTGGAACTGGAAGAGAGCGGCCGTGTTGCACTTTTTATAAACTTTATTGCCAGTTGCGCATTTCCGCTGCATCGCATTACAGTACGGAAATCACAACCAGGACAACGTCCTGGGTCATTTGCAACGTGGAGGAGGAGCCTCCTGTGGACTGTATGGAATTGTAGTTCCTGTTGACCCTACAGCTGGTAACGTTTTGTATCACTCCGTGCAAGAACAGTAATTCTAATTCTAATTCTAAATCAGTATATTCCAGCTCAAACAAGTATGGTTCAACTACAAATTCCACCCCGTCATCTTCTTCATAATCAGACATTTCGCTAAGAAAACAAACGCTAGCTGCTTCTCCTTTGTTTACACGCTGGCCACTGTTCTTGCTCGGAGTGATACTAAAAGTTACTGGCTCTTACCGGATGTTCATAATCTAAACAGACAGAGGCTGAAACTACATAATCTTACATAGTAATTTGAGCGAAAATATCATCCTTGTGCACTCGGTAGTCATATGTGCATTTTCGTTTCCAACAATGACAGCTGTTGTCAAACCTTATTTGAGTGGATTTAGGCGGTTATTTAAACAAAGTTAGCCGGGGGGACATAACATCCAATGGCAATACGCTAATTGTTAGCATTGCTCCAAATCAGCATTTACTACAATTTAGCTACAACGGTGTGACCAAGACAGCATCACTGCAGCCCAACATACTATTTCGGGAGTAAATAAAACAATATAAAATTCTTCAAAATGGGTGAACTATCCCTTTAAAGGGATCCATTCATATCTACTGGCAGCAAAGTGATGGTTTGAGGCTCGTTTGATACCTCAGACCTTGATGACTTGCATCCATTTAGACAACCATGTGTTCCATACTATACTGACACACATACCAACACACAAACTCCACCTCCATGACTTTCTTCCATTTCCTCCAGTGTTGCGGTCTCTGTACACTGTCGAAGCGGAGCACCGAACTGTGTCAGCCTTCCCAGTCATCGCCTCACTCCTCCACATTATCTTCTCCTTTCTCTTCCCTGGTGGCCTTTTGAAGATTGCCTGCAGTCCGAGATCTTCAACTCTGGTGAAGAACGATGGTAAACTTTGTGGCTGCAGATTCAACGGACATTCCCGAGCATATGTTGTGAATGTGTCTCTATGGTGACGACCACAAACAAAATTATCCCGAATATACAATTTGTCAATATTATAAAAACGAGCAGCAGGAGTGCCCCGACAAATCTCCAGCCTGCTTCCCTGTCCCACAATAGACACAGCACATGAAAAAAACTAAAGATAAAAGCCCAACACAACAAAATACATTCAAATTAACAAACACGAACACGAGAGACAGCTGGACTACATGTCGCCATTACAGTGCCACGTGACGTCATCTGATGCGACGTGACGTGACGTATTTCCTGTTTTTCTCTGGAGATTCCAGCTAATGGTGGTGACATTTTTTTAATAGAACTGTAGTGGCTAGCTTGCCAGCAAGTAACGTTAGCCTCTTTCGAAGAACGGCTTCCAGGCAGGATTAGTAGTAAATGCCCAGTCCCTCCGTTTGTATTCTGTAGTAGTGGCAACCTGTGACTGGCATTGTCTGACACCCACCAAAAAACTGTAAGCCCCTGGCCATTGTAGTCCACAGTAAAACAGGTACCTGGAACATGCACAGTAGCTTGGGGTTATATATCTGCTCTCACTACAGGTTAGCTGATAACTCATTTTAATCAGGAGGACAGCTACTCTTCTATGAATCAAACATCATTTTTCTGTGGAATTCCCCTTTAAAGGAGCTATATGTAACATTTACACCCAGCGTTTAAAATGGGTACTGCAGTCCAAATTCAACATATTTGGGAAAGTTTTCTCCGCTCACCCCTCCTCCCCAGACTCGAAGCTCAGGCGGGTTGCCAGGTTGAGGACACTGAACGAACACGAGCGCAACAAGACGAGTGCAATTATTCTATTTTGACAATGACAAGCAACGACGAGTCCTACACTGTAAGTTGATCAGCTAATGTATACGTTTGCAATTTATTATTTGCAAATTATAAACCAGCTCATGTGGATTTTTTATAACTCTGTCAATGTTAGCGAGATGCCTGGCTGGCTATGTTTACGGTCACACAGATATAAGCTAACGTTAGTGGTATGTTTAGCTAGTAACTATATACATATATATATTTAAATCTTTAGCTAGCTAAATGAAAACGATGTTGAACTTAGGCATTCGTAAATCGGCTGTCGGAGTGCCGGAGTGCATCTGGTTGTTCGTATATTCAGAGCATTGATAAAATTGTCACTTTTGGAGCTAGCAAGCTAAATGAATATGTTGAAGGTGTCTAACTTAGCTAACTGACTTGCCTTCGTATCGTCTGAGTTCCAGAGAACACTGTGGTCGTTCATAAATTCAGAGCATTGATATGTCTCACTCTACGAGCGCTCCGGGCACTCTGACTGAAAGAGCTGGGTTGTCATTTCAAAGCAACACGACAGAGCAATCGCTAACTCGCCACAGTAATAGCCTACAAGCAGCAGCAATGCTGTAATCTAGGGATTAATCTAGCTAATAAGCATTTTTTTAAGTCAATAAGAGCGTCAGTGTGTCTTACAAACAATTAATTTGTGTATTATCTTATTTGGTTGATTTTTGTTGTCTCTCAAATGCAACGGTTAATTCCAAAATGTACCTTTCCATAGGCTGCTTGGTTGCTTGGAAATTGGGGTCAAACATTGTGGAATGCTAGCTTGCTAGCTACCGTTAGCCTCAAAACAAAGAATACCTTACCTAGACGCTAGCTAGCTAACGTTAGCTACATCGTTTCACTAAAATATCTATCTAGCAATCTAACGCAAGCGAAATTTGAACACATTCATTGATTCAGTCACAAAATGGAATAAACTCTTCTAAAACAGGTATCTGGATTGCATTAGATAAGAGATAACTAGCTAGTAGCCGTGATAAAGCTCAATGCTTACCTGTTCAGGAGAAAATTAGCCAACTCGGCATCCGTCTTGAAAGCTTTCTGGGGTCTCAGCTTTCTCCATCTTTCAAATGCCAGTCCAAGATTTACCCGTGTTTTAGCACGGCTCCGGTCGTGCAGCTGTTTCGAAAGAGAACGAGGCTTTTTAGGTTTACTAGAATCTAGTACCAT
This sequence comes from Synaphobranchus kaupii, assembly GCA_029718625.1. Lineage (NCBI taxonomy): Eukaryota > Metazoa > Chordata > Actinopteri > Anguilliformes > Synaphobranchidae > Synaphobranchus > Synaphobranchus kaupii. Next base: position 26,043,737 of record CM056380.1, read on the forward strand.
CGCAGTTGATCCCGTTCATTTGCTTGCTTCCATAGCTGCAGCGCGCTGTGTTTGTGTGCCAATTTGTTTCATATCAGGCAACCCGGTGTGTCGAAATGGGCAGTGGGCGGAGTCAACTCGGAGAACAGTAAATCACACAGGACAAAAACAGACGTTCCGGCCCGGAATGGAAATTTCAAAGGAGAATATACTGGCTGTAGCATTGTTGTCGGAGAAGCCAGTATTTCGATTTAGCATGTTTCCTTAATCTCTGATTAAATATCATGGTCATTTTATGATTTAGTACAGTAAATTTATTACATATAGCCCCTGACAGAGGTCTGAGTGATACACGGAAAGAGGAAGCTAAAAAGCTAAACAAGCTAAACAAATCGACCTTAAAAACGGACCTTACTCCTTTATTGCGAGTTTTTACTCCTTTTATGGTTTTATTGTTTTATATAACACTTTTAGAAGCCTAAATTTTTATTACTCCTTTAGCCTTTTTTACGTTTTAATTGGACTGGACGACTTTCTGGCCACTGCTGAGCTTGCAGGGACGGAGTTTGTAGCCGGGGATTGCTAAGCAGGCTAAACACACGGCTTCCGCCTCTGCTTCGCTGTCTCTGGGGACTGGTGAGCAGGAGGATCCCTGGCTCACGCTAGGAGCTAAACGCCCCAGCCGGAAAGGTTGTCAGCTTGTTTTTAGCATAAGAGCTAAGCCCAAGGCCAGAGCTAAACTAACTTAGCCAACGGAGGCGGCAGAAATATATATATAAGCATGCCTCCACTTACCTCACCATCCGAATGCGACAGCTGTCTCCGCCTGACCCAGAAAGTTTCTGAGCTGGAAGGGAGAATATCCATCCTGTACCAGATCAAAGATGAAGAACGGATCCTCGACTCTTTGTTCACCTCGGGCCCCGCTGTCGCCACCACAGCCGCCGGAGAACTGGACTCGACTGTCTCCTGTCTGGCTGTAGCCGCTACCCAGGCTGCAGACCTCTGGACCCAGCTAGGAGCTAAGCCCAAGGACCCTGTTAGCTCCACTCCTGCCCATAAGGAGCCATGGACTGCTGCCTGGAGAGGTAAACATGGTGCAAAGTCCCTCTCTCGTCCCCATCCACCACGGGCCCTCCAGCTGGCCAATAACAACACATTTTCCATCCTGGACGAACTTGACTCCCCCCCACTCACTGGTCGCCGCATCCCCTCATCGTCCACGGAGCTTGATGGCTTCTTGTCCCCCCCTCCACTCCCCACGGCTCTATCCGAGTCGTCCGTCTCTTCCGTTGATCGTCGCTTTCAGCGACTCACTCCCTCTTCACGACCCGGCTATGTACAGTTCACCCCTCACCCTGTAACCAGCTCTCCGGTTCAGGCCTCCGAAACAGAAAGGGCATGTTCCCAGCGACACGCCCCCTCCTCACAATCTGGCCGCAAGCAGTCCACCGCTCGTCCTGAAATCCCCCCTCCGGTTCAGATCTCCAAGCCCCCTCCTCCTGCAGCTGTTGCCACTGCTGTTTCAGCTCCTGGTCCGCCTGGCCCCTCTGCTGCAGCGGGTGTCACACTGCCGCCCACAGGCTCTGTGGCGGGTGGTACCGCCGTGCGGGGAACGTGTGTTCGCCGCTGGCCTTCGCTGGTACCTGCTTCCGCCGGTCGGCGCCCTTCCTCTACTGCCCTTGCCCAGCCTTTGGGGCAACCAAGACGGGTTGTCGTTTCTGGCCACCCCGGCCCCCCTACTACTCTAGTGGTCGGTACATCCATGGTCCGGCATGTGGTGGTTCCCAAGGCGCAAATGTTTTGCTACTCAGGCGCCTGCATCCAGGACATCAGTGCGGCTGCCCTACAGCTCTTTCGACAACATACCGGTGGATCGGCCTCCACTGTTGTTGTTGTTCATGCCGGAATTAATTACCTCAGATTTCAACAATCAGAGAAACTCAAGGTGGACTTTGTCAGTCTCATTGACGGTGTGCTGGGCGCTGGTGAACGTTGTGTCATTTCTGGTCCCCTCCCCCCTCCCTGTTTTGGCGATGTAAGATTCAGCCGGATTCGTCAACTCCACATTTGGATGAAGGGCTACTGCCTGGGAAGGGGAATCCCCTTTGTCGATAACTTTACCTCCTTTCTCAACCGGCCAGAACTCTTTAATCGTGATGGTCTGCACCCAAATCGCACTGGTTCCCACCTCTTGTCCACAAACATTGAACTGACTCTTCACACCTGTAAAAGCTATACAAGCTGACGCCCTCCTTCACTGTCCATTTCCGGTTCCCAGCGGAGCGACGTCATTGCGCCACCACTGCCACCAAGCTCTTCGATTATACCTGTCTTAACTAGCATTAGCAGCAACATTGCCTCTACACCCAACTGTATTATGTATTCACAAATCAGCACAGTATCCCTTCCCCGTCTCTCCTCCCATCGTCCTCGGCCGCCTCCCGGAACAAAAGATAGCAGCGTAATTAAGATTAATCCCATTCCTAAAGCATTTAGCAACACAAAGTGCATACGACTCGGATTCATTAATATCAGATCACTCGCTAACAAAGCACTGCTAGTCAACGACTTAATTAAAGAACATGGTATTGACATTATGGGATTATGTGAAACGTGGCTAAAGCCAAATGATGTTTTCCCACTAAATGAAGCTTCCCCCTCTAACTTTACCAACTCTCATGTCGCTCGGACATCTAAGAAAGGTGTTGGCCTAATCTTTAATTCGGGTCTGAACCTTTCACCAGACCCTAATAATAAACTGTCATCCTGTGAGATGCTCACGATGTGCCCTCTCATTCCAGTTAGCGTGGGCCTTAACCACTCTAGTTTCCTGCTTTTTTATCTAATCATCGTTTATCGCCCTCCCGGGCCCTATTCATCTTTTTTAGAAGAATTTTCTAATTTCCTCTCTGACCTTGTAACTCGTACGGATAATATCCTAATTATTGGTGATTTCAATATTCATATCAATTGTAAAACGAATCCACTTAGCAAAGCTTTTATGTCCCTAATTGACACATTTGGCTTTGCTCAGCTGGTTCACGAACAGACCCATTCAAATGACAATACTCTTGATCTGGTCCTTGTTCGTGGTATTAACATTTCAGATTTAGTAGTTTTGCCATACCCACCGGCGTTATCAGATCATTATCTTATTAAGTTTCAAATTGTTCTACCCTGTCAGCATTCAATTCCAATCAAAACCTACAGCACCCGCCGTATCGATACTTCTGCAATTACAAAACTTGCGGATCTCCTACCTAAAACTATCGCCTCTCTTCCAGAACGAATTGGCTCCCTCGACGAGTTCACGGATAACTTTAATTCCATTCTACTTGACTCGCTTAATTCTGTTGCGCCCCTACTCACTAAGACCCGCCGTCTAAAGAAACCGTCGCCCTGGTTTACTGATGATACTCGCGCACAAAAACAGGCGTGTAGAAAGCTGGAACGCAAATGGCGATCGTCCAAACTCAAGGTTTTTCGACTAGCATGGAGCGATAGCTTAATTAAGTACAAGCATATGCTCTCCCTTGCTAGGGCCTCCTACTTCTCAGATCTCATTAACACTAATAAAGATAATCCGAAATTTCTTTTTGACACGGTTGCAAAACTTACTCGCAAACCCTCCCCTATAATGGGCCCTCCTTTTACTGCTAATGATTTTCTTAATTTCTTTGATCACAAAATTGGCTGTATTAAAGAGGAGATTGGCAATTCTCTACCTACTGGGGGCGCTGATCCCCCTCCTATTTGTGCAATGGGTGCATTGGAGACCACCGCTGTTCTTTCTAAATTTGAGGCTGTCTCCTTGGACACCATCTCTAGGTTGGTGCTTTCCTCTAAATCTACAACCACCCTTTCTGACCCTCTTCCCACTAAATTAGTTAAGGAACTTCTCCCAATATTAGCCCCCTCCCTACTCAACATTATTAAGACCTCTCTTTCCTCTGGCGTTGTGCCCTCCTCTTTTAAATCAGCCGTAATTAAACCTCTACTCAAAAAACCTAACCTTGATTCTGTTGTCCCTAATAACTTTCGACCAATCTCTAATCTCCCCTTCTTCTCTAAAGTCTTGGAAAGAATAGTCTTCACCCAACTAACCGATTACCTCTCGTGTAATAGTCTTCTTGAACCCTTTCAATCTGGTGTTAGGTCTCTCCACAGTACCGAGACCGCTCTCACAAAAGTGGTAAATGACCTACTCCTCACCTCAGATTCTGGTTCCTCTTCTGTTCTTATCCTACTCGACTTGAGCGCGGCATTTGATACTGTCGATCATAATATTCTTTTAAATCGCCTAGCGAGCTACGTTGGCATTTGTGACTCTGCGCTTTCCTGGCTAACTTCCTACCTATCTGATAGAACGCATTGTGTGTCACATAGAAGTACTGTGTCTAGGGTAGACTCTGGCGTGCCGCAGGGCTCTGTGTTGGGGCCTTTGCTCTTCTCTATCTACATGCTACCTCTTGGTGAAATTTTCCGCAGCCACGGTATTAAATTTCACTGTTACGCCGATGATACTCAAGTTTACATACCAATTAGACCTGATGATCGTTCACAAATTACAAACCTGGAATTATGCCTAGTCACTGTCACAAATTGGATGTCTCAAAACCTCTTGCGACTAAACACCAACAAAACTGAGATGCTAGTTGTTGGCCCAAAAACCCAACTACCTCTTGTTGCAGACCTTACTCTGAACCTTGGTGATTGTGTAATTACCCAGAGTTCTATAGTTAAAAACCTTTACTTTCGACTCAGCCCTCTCATTTGACGCACACATTAAGGAAATCACTAAAATATCATTCTTCCATCTTCGCAATATTTCAAAAATCCGCTCCCTGCTAAATACGGCGGATGCTGAAACCTTAATACACGCTTTTGTTTCATCAAGACTCGATTATTGCAATGCCGTACTCTCTGGCCTACCAAACTGCAGTATTAAAAAATTACAACTCGTGCAAAATGCTGCCGCCAGAATACTAACCAGAACCAGAAAATTTGATCACATCACTCCAATCCTAATCTCCCTTCACTGGCTCCCAATTCAAGCCAGATTTGACTTCAAGGTGCTTCTGCTAACTTATAAATCATTACATGGGCTTGCACCATCATATCTATCCGACCTCATCATCCCTTATATTCCCCCTCGTGCCCTCCGATCGCTTGATGAAAATTACCTTACTCTTCCTAAAATCAAAAAAAAATCAGCAGGCAGTAGAGCGTTCTCCTACCGAGCTCCCTATCTCTGGAACCAGCTACCTCCTACAGTCAGGGAAGCTAATTCTGTTGCAGTTTTCAAATCTAGACTCAAAACCCACTTATTTTCACAATCATATGACCTACCCTAGCGCCACTGGCTTCGGTTTGATAGTCTTTCTCTTACCAATCTGATGTCTGTATGAGTGTCTGTGCCCAAACATGTCTGGGTTTTGTGCTGTTTCTGCACTGCTCTGTGTGTGTTTGCAAGGCTGTAGAATAGCTAGATTGTTTGTCTTGCTAAACCCTGCTTTTGTCTACCGGGCCTTGCCTAACTTTTTCTGTGGTCATCTTGTGATTTAATTAATTTTTTTATTAGTTTTTATTTTCATTTTTTTTATTTTTTTTATTTTAAAATTCTTTATAACCGATTGTAATGTTTATTATCTCTCCATGATTCTTTTAAACTCTGTTTTATTGCTGTAAAGTGTATTGAGACACCATGGTGTGATTTTGCACTTTAAATAAACTTTGATTGATTGATTGATCAAGTGATACAGTGATATTTATGTGCTACATTGAATTATTTATGTGCTACGCCATCCTTCAGTCATTGTATGTAACATTCCTTATTGAGGCAAGTTAACAAATCAGTCCGTTTACCCTCTAAGCAGAAAGTTAAATGTTTTTCTCATTTCATCTTGTCAGTTCGTTCGAATGAAGGTGATGGGAGGCGAGGCAGACCTCTGATGGAATGACTGCAAGGACTTTGACGGATTGTCTTCTCTTCCATCACGCCACCTCTCCATACTGAGGCATTATGTAGGTTTGATAGGCACTGACACTACAAGGTTTCCTATGACAATTAGGAAGACACATGTGCGTGCACGTCGATACATAGGCCTACCAACAATGTACACTGAAATTAATGCGTATGTAGCCTATCACGTGCTAACTCACGTTCATGTCACAAGACTAAATTCCCCTGCTGAAAATTCCAGTTTAAACCAGCGTAAAATAGTCAAGCTGGTTTAAACTGTGTATTAGCAGGTCGACCAGCTGTTCACCAGCTGACCAGCCTATAGTCAGATAGGCCACCAGTTTGGCCACCAGCTGAGTAGCTGACTCTACCAGCTTAACCAACTTTGAGATAGATATACACTACTCACAAAAAGTTAGGGATATTCGGCTTTCGGGTGAAATTTCAGGATGAACCTAAAATGCACTATAACCTTTACAGGTGAAATTAATTTGACCTTCTCTAAACTTTTGAATGCACATGTCCAACTATTCAATGTTTCAGTACTTTTTGCACAACTTGCTGTTCTCTAACAAGGAGCTGAACGGCAAAATTCACAACAGGTGTTTGATCCATGAATCGACCAATAAATTTCCTGGTTCAATTAGAATTGGTATTTAAACAGTCCTCTTCATCATGCTGTTCACATTTTGACATCATGAGACCAAGACGACACCTAACAATTGATCAACAGTACCGCGCCATTGCGAGGCTTCAAACAGGATGTTCTCAGAGGGAAGTGGCCACTGAGCTTAGAGTGTCACAGAGTGTCAGCAGCAGGTTGCAACAGAGATACAGAGAGACTGGAAGAGTCACAGAAAGGCATAGAAGTGGACGTCCTTTGGCCACATCCCACACTGATGACCGCTTCATTGTGAACAGTGCCCTGCGGAACCGGATGATGAATGCCACTCAACTCCAGCCACATTTAAGGGAGGTGAGAGGCACCCAAGTGTCACATCAGACCATTCGAAACCGTTTACATCAGCGTGGTCTGCGTGCTAGACGACCTGCAAGGGTACCTGACCACACCACCAGGCACAGGCGTCATCGTCTTGCATGGGCCAGGGAGCATTTACGCTGGACGAGGGACCAGTGGGCCTCAGTGCTGTTCTCTGATGAAAGTCGATTCACGTTGAGCAGAAATGATGGCCGCCAACGATGTTGGAGACGTCAAGGAGAGCGCTATGCATCAGCCACTGTTGTCACCAGACGACCCTTTGGTGGTGGCGGTGTTACAGTGTGGGCAGGTGTGTCTAGTCAATACAGAACTGCCCTACACTTTGTGAATGGTACAGTGACAAGCCCATACTACCTGAATAACATCATTAATCCAGTCATTGTGCCCCTGCATGAACAACACAGGCCTAATTTCATCTTCATGGACGACAATGCTCCAGCTCATCGAGGTTGCATCATTAGGGAAAGGCTGCTGGAGACTGGGGTACCTCAAATGGAGTGGCCTGCACTTTCTCCAGACCTGAATCCCATAGAAAACCTATGGGATCAGCTGACTCACCGTGTAGAGGCTCGTAACTCTGTACCCCAGAACCTCAATGACCTGAGGGCCGCCCTTCAAGAAGAGTGGGATGCCATGCCTCAGCAGACAATAAGTCGACTTGTGAACAGCATGAGACGTCGTTGTCAAGCTGTAATTGATGCTCAAGGGCACATGACAAGTTATTGAGACATTGACATTTTTGTTGTGGTATACCCACCACTGTTGTTGGCTTTTGTTTCAATAAATTGTTTGAGATGAGGAAATCACCATTGCATGCTTCTACTTAAATGCCCTACTTTCATGATACGTATAATATCACTGTAGCGTGAACTTACATTTTCCATAAATTTCACCCGAAAGCCAAATATCCCTAACTTTTTGTGAGTAGTATATATATATATATATATATATATATATATATATATATATATATATATATATATATATATATACATATAGCTATGACCAACTAGAAGTGTTTAAAGCACAACTTAAACCAGCTTAGAATCCTTGCTGGTCAAACTGGGATTTTCAGCAGGGCCCTTTCAACAATAACGGGGAAATAGATTTATTGCTGCACTTTTGATGACAGGTTGGTTGATCTTATAGGAAATTAACTCTGGTGGCCAAGATCAAGGTTAGTCCGTGCTTGTATGTTAGGCGGTTGTATGCCGGTCCCCACTCGCAATATTTGTTAAAAAAGTTTCTAAGTCCCCACCCGGGATTTTTGCTGAAAATTGTTTCTAAGTCCCCACCTGAGATTTTTGCTGAAAATGTTTTCTAAGTCCGTGAACAAGCTGTTGTTTTGTGGACGCAGTTCATAACATAATAAATTGACTGCCTTACCCGCTCATCTTCAACATGTTTGTCATCACATATTCATTTTGGTTGGAGCGAGCTATGATATGTGTCTACTACGACAAAAAAATACTGTTTTGTGAGATGAGAGACAGAAGGGGATGTTGCAGCTACACTACAGGCCCAGCGTCACGGAGCAAGCAGCCAAACTGTGGGTTAAGTATCTCAAATCAATTGCTCCATACCTGTATAACCTTATCAATTTAGATATCAATTTAGCTATTCCACCCTTTCCCGTACGCAATCGCCGTACTCCCTCTGTCATGAACGTTACCATTGCTTAGAAATGCTGGGTTAGCTAGCTAGAAAGCTAACGATAGCTCACGGCAAGTAGTTTTAACATTTAGCTAGCAAGCTAACGATAGCTTATGGCAAGCCATTTTAAATGAACAGTTATTCGACTTCCTTAAAGTCATCCTTGCTGGCTGGCCATATAGGGCTAGCTACCGTGATTGCCTAGCTAACGTTACTAACGTTAGCCAGCTGCTCCAGCTAGAACCCTAACCGGACATTCTACACCTGGATAATTTTTTCTCAGTCCCAAAAATTAAGAAAATGTGCAGGGAATAGAGCCAAAGTGTTAGCGGTATGTTTGTACTGACTCAATACGGGGATGTTTAAAATAAAACCAAATGTATCGGAAAAGAATACAGAACCTGCGTTTGTAAATGTTTGTGATTAGGTTACAGGATGCAGATGAAAGTTAATGCCAGCTACGATGTAGCTAATGTAGCTACTGTGCTTTAGCTAGCATGTGAACCCACTAACCTACAATCCCCACTTTATCTGGAACAGTTTCCAGAACGGGGTTTCATAGTTTGGTGTTCTGTCCCGCCGCTACGGGTCCCGACTGTTCAATACTGCAACTATTCAATAGGTGAGACGAAACAACGCTCAGTGTCTTACTTTTTAAAGCTGAGGTTGAAAAGCTCCAAAGTGTACATTTATCCGTTGTGTCCCTTAATTGTAACAGTGGAAGTAGACAACAATATCTTTTTTTACACGAAAATTCATTTTTTTTTTAGATGTTGGTACATCCATCATAATGGACATATATTGTGGGCTAACTAAATAGGATGACCCATCACTATTTCGTGCAGAAAGCTTTTATCAACAAGTGTGTTACTATCTTATACAATGTTCCGTATAGTAGGCTACACTGCAATGAAATGTAAATTTCAAGTGTTGCACTTACATTAAAATTCCTCTTTTTACTTTTCTAATCCAAATGTTTCCTCTTAGGAAAACATTAAATGTAATATTTGCACCAAATATTCAGTTCTTATACAGTTGAAGTCAGATGTTTACATACACTTAGGTTGAAGTCATTAAAACAAATTTTTAACCACTCCACAGATTTCATGTTAGCAAACTATAGTGTTGGCAAGTCCATTAGAACATCTACTTTGTGAATGTAATATTTCCAACAATTGTTTACAGACAGATTATTTCACTTTTAATTCACTATATCACAATTCCAGTGGGTCAGAAGTTGACTGTGCCTTTAAATTTTTAATATTTGGTCACATATGCTTTGCATGCCATGACTTCCTGATGTCTGTTACCCAACAACATCAAAAGACTCTTGATATCTTATTTTCTGGTACTCTTACAAGCGATACTATAACCTCTCTGCATTTGAATGGATCTCTATGGGAATTGGGGGGTGGGACTAGATTTAGCTGTAAATTATGCTGGAACAGTATGGAATACATGATTGGTAAAATGGCTGTAAGTTATCAAGGGTCTGAGGTATCAAACAAGCCTCAAACCATCACTCTGCTGCTAGATATGCAGTAGATATGGATCACTTTAAGTGTTGTTTCTCCTGACAAATTGTCCTATTGAACTCTATGGAAAAATAAGTCAGGAGAAGAAACCCTTCAAGTTATCCATCCATATCTACTGTATTTCTGGCAGCAGAGTGATGATTTAAAGCTTGTTTTATACGTCAGACCCTTGATGACTTAGAGCCATTTAGCCAACCATGTGTTTCCATACTGTCCAGCATAATTTACAGCTAAATCTAGTCCCACCCCCCAATTCCCAGAGATCCATTCAAATGCAGAGATGTTATAGTATCGCTTGTAAGAGTACCAGAAATATCTTAGAGTACCAGAGTCTTTTGATGTTGTTGGGTCACAGATATCAGGAAGTAGTGGCATGCAAAGCCAAAGGATATGCGACCAAATATAAAAAATGTAAAGGTTTAGTCAACTTAGTGTATGTAAACTTCTGACCCACTGGAATTGTGATATAGTGAATTAAAAGTAAAGTCTGTAAACAATTGTTGGAAAAATTGCTTGTGTCATGCACAAAGTAGATGTCCTAACTGACTTGCCAACACTATAGTTTGCTAACATGAAATCTGTGGAGTGGTTAAAAATGAGTTTTAACCTGAAATACGCCTGAAATACCAAGGCACACCAGTAAAACGCCACTGAGTTTACTGTGTTTAAATAGGCTAATGCATCAAAATGTTATACGGTTAGCCTATTTCATTAACCTTTTCTACAGCACTACAAAATAGGAATTTACAGTATTTTGGCTGCATTTTTCCCGTTACTACACTTTGCTTGTTCTTTTTGATTCATATGATTTTCCAGCATTTATAGAAATGGTTCCAATTTTCAGGTAATATAAATACATTAGTTGTTATCAGTGTTGTAGTTTCTGGCCGTTTTGTCATATCATATAGAGGTGCACAGGCAGCTCAATCAGGTAGAAAAAAAGTCTTACATTGCCCATATCTATCACCAGAGGGAGCAGTTGCAGCTATCATGCGTATCAACAATGGAAAATTTGAATGAGAAATAGAGGGGGCTCGTGAGCCCGCAACAGTAGCGGCAGAGCAATGACCTTTAAAATGCTAATTAACATGGAAATGTTATTTATAGCAGAAAGATCACCATGAGGCCAAGACCGAACTACATTGTCTCTCATATAATTAAAAGTATTTAATGTAGCCCAATCCCTTTGTTATAATTAAGATTACTTAATGTGAAGCACAAAAATGCAATACTCCTAAATTATATGCAATTATGTAACTATTCAATCTGTCCCACATGGGTAGTCCTTATTTAAATTGACATTTTTGTTAATTACACAAGACAGGTTAAAGGTCATAGTAGATTAAATGATAATTTTACTCTTGAAAAAAAGCCTATTTGTCCTATTTTATGCTTGGTTCCCTTCCCTGGCAAGAATATTACAGTGCAAGTCCATATTTAAAAAATTCTGCGTTCAGAGTTGTTTTTTTTTCCAAAAGCTGAGAATGGGCTATTTTCAATTATTCTCTATCACTTTTTTTATTTTTTATTTATTTATTTATTTTTTACAGTTTGTGGCTCCTGGCTGGCTAATCCTGCTAAAATGCTACGGTTCCATTCTGGTTCAGCTCTATTTAGAACAAAACCTGGGAGGCGGACTTCCAGCCATTTTGCTGCAGGAAGTGGTCTTGATGGAACAATAAGGGGCCGTTTTCCCTCTGGACCAATAAGAAAACTATCGATTTTATTGTAGACTAGCCTATATTCTGCAGCCCTGGACAATGGCATTTATTGGTGATTTCCTCTGTCTGATTAACAAAGACATAAAAGACAGGAAGGTATTGGAAAATACTGGTAACCCAGGAAATTGAAGGACTTGGTACATTGGAAATAGACATAACTCGGTAGCCTACGGCTGTGGATATTCAGTCTGAAAAAATGGTTAAGAACAGGTTAGGCCTACACAGGAAAGCAGAGAGGTAAATAGCTACAGATAACATGGTATGGTCGTGCCTTTTCCAGAGTAGCCTAATTAAATGTGTGTGCTTACTACCAAGAGTAAACGTTATGTGAATTAATGACGGTAACTGAGAATTTTAGAAAGTTCTCAGTGTAAACTTAATCTGAGCTGCTCTTCAGGAGAGATTGCCCCTGAAACTTGCCTCTGCTCTCCCGCAGTGACCCCACGATGCGGCCCCGAGTCGTAAGCAACTGGATTTATGTGGAGGAGAAGAAGCAGTAGGAGTCGGAAATCTAAGACTAAGAAATCTAAGACTCTGTGAGCTGGCAGCCCTCCAGAGTTCATAGAGGCAACATACGTGGGCCCGGCGATGCCATTTCCTGATACTCTCCCCTCGGCCTGTCTCAGCCAGGAGCCTCAGAAACAGCAGCGATGGGAAACAGATGGGCTCCCCCTTCCCATTGCCGTGGAAACACATCTGACACGCATTTTCACAAATTATGTGATTATAACACGACGTATCACTTTTTTTGTCACAGAGAGACACAATGCTTAATCACATTTTTGCACAGTGATAGCCTAAATATTGTTCGTGAATTCTACCCAAAATAGTGATTTTTGTTTTGTTAATGCATTACCTTTTAAAGACATTTTATGTAGGCCTATAGGTAACTGTCTTTTATATTTTACACCAGGTTTTGATGTCTGAGCAAGCGGTAGAGTCAAAGCACTTACTGACAGAGCCATGGTAACTGTTTTATAAATTGTTGTTGGCTTCACCTAGTGCTATACGCTTCCCCATTATCCACATAAATATAATCTCAACAAAAAAAGTTTTCAATGTACAAAAATGCCAAGTTACTCATGCAGACAAGTTATTCATTAAAATTAGCAAAATCTAAGCCTGCCACTAGTGATATCAGAATTTGCATGTGAAATGAGAGTAGCCTAATGCATTTCAAAAATATAAATGAGCTTCCCACAAAGATTATACATACAGCTGTAAAAGCAATAGTTTACATTTTTTGGCAATTATTAGTTGGAAAGCAAGCCAGCTGATGGTGATGACAAAGTTTAGAAAAAACATGTTCTATTGGCTGAAATAGCATCATGTGCACTTCCTTATAGTATGTCCAAAAGCATTACATGTTCACATCTGTACACATTGATCATTTTACTTGTGTATCTTGCAATTAAGATTGCAAAGGGAGGAAAATCACCACTCACTGTAACAATCTCATGCTTAAACAAACCTAAAGAAAACCATAGACAAACAAAATGTGCTGAACAGGCCCAGGTCCTTTCTGGAGAGCAGGGTTCTGCGACATATGGTACCATCACTGCCTTTGATCAGAACCTTAATCTTGGTCAGGGGAAAGTTTTTCTTAATCTTGGTCAGGGGAAAGTTTTTCAGTTTTCCAGATTTTCCAGTAAGGAAGGGCTGTGGAGTGCTGATGCCATCTGTGAGGCAGCTAAACACATCAAGGCATCAACCTGGTGGAAGGGACTCTAAGTGTGAAGCCATGTCCCCTGTTGCTTCCATTATTCTCCAGATCCCTCCAACATAAGCTGCATCAGAGCGGAACTGGTCCCTCTTTGGTGGTATATACAGCAGAGTGTGCAACAGGCTGACACAGTGGTTCTCAAACTCGGTCCTGGGGCCCCCCTGTGTATGCTGGTTTTTTTCATTCCAACCACAATTGAGATCCGATAATTTTAACAAGCTGTTAATTTTTCTTAATTGCACTTTTCATGTTTTGATGGATTATTTACCCTCTTAGGCTCATTATCAATTTGCATTGTCCTTGAATTGTTCATTATCAACCAAATGGTTAGTTTTTGTGGCCATGTTTCTCTCCACACTTTCACCAATTAGGAGCCTATTGATTCACCTCTGCCTTTAATTTGCTCAGTTTTGTTACCCCTTTTAATGAAATTGTTTGCAATATAACACAGTAAGCAAAATGTGAACATGAGACATTTATTCTCCACGGCATGCATAGCTATTTTTTGACATAATTTGGCTTAAGAGGGTAAATAATACATAAACACATGAAAAGTGCAATTAAGAAATGTATTTATTTTTTTTCCCCATTTTTCTCCCAATTTAGTAGCCAATTGAACCCCTATTCTAATTAAATTCCTCCCGTGTAGCAGCCGCTGGAGAGCCACCGCTATGCAGCCCTGTCGGCCGGTGGTGGGAGGGAGAGCGCCACGTTCTCTACAGGGTGCAAAACGGTAAGACTCCTCGTACTCCCGACCGTGATTCCAGCTCGCCCAGGGCCTTTCTGTGTGCGGCGATTCTCTCCGGGCCCGTCCCCCCACCCGGAGGTGGCCGCCAATTGCCGCTCCCACGGGATCTGCCCGGATCTGGCAGGGCCGGGGCACGAGCCCCGATCCTCGGAGCACAGCTGCACCGACTGAGGGTCGGCTCTCTTACCTTTGTACCACCGCAGCGGCCCTCAATTAAGAAAAATTAACAGCATGTTAAAATTATCGCATCGCAATTGTGGTTGGAACGAAAACCAGCATACAAAGGGGGGCCCAAGTTTGAGAACCACTGGGCTGACAAATGAGAGTTGAGAAGCTGGTCGCTATTCAATCAATTTTGAAATTCTTTGAGCCCATCAAAAATGACACCACACAAATTGAATGTGAGGAGGAGGAATGTCCAGATTCTCCAGAGTCTCTTTCTGAAGATGAAGCTAGCTGTGGTTGAGATAAATAATTAGCCTAGTTCAAGCCAAGGGGCCAAGACTGGGCTTTCGTTTTGAAGCTCACTTCCTGGTTGGGCTGGGAGCGGCAATTGTGCCGTTGCTCACTAGCGCCACTGCAATTGGCTCCAGTATAGGTCTTTCACCATGTAAGTCAATGGCAGCAATGTGGTAAAAATACTCAGTCAATACATTTTTCCCACAAAAAAATTTAATTGCAATAGGTGCCTTTCCTTCATCTAATGCCTCTGCATGTGCTGATTTATTTAAATATTGTGTCGTTTGGCAGGGTATTAACATTTGTTCAGGACCAATCAGAGTGCCAGGTTGAGTCCTCTTCGGCTCCACGGAGCAGGCGCAGTTTGTACAAACGGACGGCGAAAAAGACATCCAGAGCTTCAATTCAGTTTTTACGAGGCCGTGGAAAGGCAATGGGTGACGTCACAGTGGCTTTGTCCATATTTTTATACAGTCTATGGTTCAAGCAAGTCAAGTAAAAAAATTTGTTTAACCTTTAGTCAAAAGATTAAGTTATTCCTAATATGCTACTGGAGGATGCTTCAGCAAGGAAACATGAATGTAGCCTTTGCGGAAGCCTTCTTTGAATGTGTGATGTGTATAAATTATCCACCTCTCCACATCTGCCACGTTGGCGGGTACACCCCCTACACAAATCACATTTACCGTTCCTTTCCATTTATAATGTACTTTAATCCGTAATGACACTCATTCTTCATGACTAACAAAAGCCACTTTTATTCATTAAAAAAAGAGCATTATAGTTGAGCATGTACGCATAATATGATGCTGACGCTTGACTGAGCAAGGGCATTCCATTTGCCTAATTCATGTTGCCTCGATTCCTTCATCCTCGTATGTCATCCTTACATCCTTTCCTCATATCCTCCATTGGGCAGAGATATAGAGCGAGTAAAGGACGTGAGGAAAGGATGAAGGAGTGAAAATAAGCAATTGTAATGAACCCCTTGCATCCTTTCCTTGTGTCCTCCGTTGGGCGGAGCCAATGAGCGAGGATAGCTATGGTAACCCAAACACAAGTGTCTTTGCTAGTTTCAGCGCTCACGTTGTTTAAATACCAAGTGAACTTGCACCCATAGCAAGTGAACTGGGTGGGTTGGTCTTAAGATGAGGTGTGAGCAAGATCATTTTTGGCGTATTGCTATCTTGAAGCAGCAAAAAAGGTTTGCGCTAAAACCACCAACCTGGACTTAAGTCATGTCGCAGTTACTTCAATGTTAGTATATGTCAATATAAGTGCATCGTCATAGTTGTGTGCACAATGCGCGTACACCCTCCTGTCTGTTACACACAGGTGCGCACATAAGCATGAATAAAAATATCAAGATTACATTGAGAAATAGGGATTCATATTTTTCCCAAAAATAAAACGTTTTCTCTCGCGGAATAGACACACATTGTTCCTGGAATCCCAGGAAAGTGGGCTTGTTTTAAAGCATTAATCTACCAGTAAAAACGCTTTGGTCATATTTCCATAAGCAGGACATTATAAAACAAGGGAAAATATGCATAAACCTATGGGTTCCCATCCTGACAGCTTTAGTGTATTTAGTGTCATCATTAAGGCAAAATAACACTATGTTATTAATAAATATTAGAACGCATGTAATATGAAACTTGGATGAAGCTTGAATTTCGCTAGGCGAAATGCATTGCCTGTGACTGACTGCTGTGAGAACAGCCTCATGGAATTGGTGTTTGACAATGCTTTGTTATTTTTGTTAATTAGACAAGCAGTCAAATTTGGCGTTTTCTAAGGTGAGACGGAAGCAGAGGCGGCGCAACAGGACAGGCAAGGCAGGCAATTGCCTGGGGCCCCCGAGCTTTGAGGGGGCCCCCGACGGCTGATCACATTAGTCCTACGACAATGACAATCTAAAAATCTGGGAACCCCCTTGAAACATCCGATGGGCTGTGCAGTGTGTACTCGGAAACCCCCCTAGACGCGGAGTGTTGAGGGGGCCCCCCGACGGCTGATCACATTAGTCCTACGGCAATGACAATATAAAAATGTGGGAAACCCCTTGAAACATCCGATGGGCAGTGCAGTGTGTAGCCTACTCGGAAATCCCCCTAGACGGGGCCCCATGTCGTTAGAAGCACGACAGTTTGTTTGAATGAATAGGCGCATTAGGCGGCTGTCAAATGATAAGGATTTACCCCACCAGTTATCAGAAGAGGAAAAAAACAAGAAGATTCAAATGACCGCTATGAGAGTAAGTTGTAGAAGTTAACGTTCTAATGCTGCTGTAACAATCACTACTGGACTGGTAGCTTGGAAAGTTCAGTAACAACATAAGCTACTTAGCTAACGGAATGTCAGTAGGCTAACGTTCATGTAAGCACTCATTCTAGAGGGTTAAAACATTCAGGGTTTGTTAACGTTAGCTACAAAGATGTTTGCTCCATAGGTCTGCTCTCATGTGCTACTGCTAGCTGGATCCATACCATAGACTAGAAAAAAAGTAAGTTCAAACTAAACATGCATGCTCCTTGTGCAGGCTATTCATCATTGTAGTACACATGCCACTATTTAGTCATATGTTGACCAGTCAGAGTCTAGTACTGTTGACTCTAATAAATATGTGTAAAACAACTCGACTTTGTATCAAGTAAAATTATGCTTTGATTCTTATTCGTATATGTATTATGGGTATAACTGGGTTGAAAATATGACTGTAAACCCTTTAGTTTGGTAGAAAAACGCAAGAGTTCCTTATGGGAACCATATTAACGTTAGTTGCTGAAACTCCTGGCTCCTCTCGTCTGTCCAGTTCCTATATAGCCTAACATTACTAGTTAATTTTTAGGTTTATATGAGATGGCCTATTAGTTATTCCCCTAAAATGCCTAAACTGAATTTGTGAAGCTTGCCAGTTATTGTTATAAATACATTTTTAAACGGAACCCATTACCCATCTGCAATAGCTAGCGAGTAGCTAGCCTCTCTGGTTTTGTGTTTGGAGTTGGCTAATGTGATAGCCTGGATAATACAGACAGATAATAGTTTACAGTTAGCTAGCTACATAGGTAACTTAATTGACCCTAAAAGTTAGGATATTTTGATAAAGCTACAAAAGTGCAAGGTTTTTTCTAATGATAAGGAGAAGCTTACATGAGTCATGTTATAACTCTTAGGGGAACAGAGTTATCGTCTCAACATGATTTCCTGCTCATGAAGGGTGATCACAAGTGAAAATTGAATCAATGTGTACTTGAACATTTGTATGCTATGGAATCTGGTTTTTAATTTCAATAAAAACCTAATCGCTGGTTAAATTTAATCTACAGGCCAGGCCTAAATGAATTCTGCTGGCATTATAAGGCAATTTGCTATAAGCTGTCAAACTAGAATGTACATTGCCATTGTCTTTCGGCATTGTCATCATCGCTGATGTGCATACATTTTAGTTGACAGACGATGGTATCGTAGCTACATCAGCCTGGCCCTATTGCTGTATATCCAAGCAATTAAAGAAATATTCAACAACAGTGCCAAATTATTTATTGAATTTAGGTCTTTTGCTGCTCTCAAAACTCCTGGGGAACGACCATTTTGTGGCTGCTTTTTTGAAATTTTTCTTCTGTGGGTGCATGCCCCCAGACCCCTCTAGTAGCCCCCCTAAACATATATCTCTGGTGATGCCCCTGCCCTGAAGCCCCACAGAAAGTGGTGCGGAGCGCATTTCTCTGGCGATTACATCACCTCCATGCATTTTCAATGAAGACGACACACCAGTTACCCATCCAACCACCACAACAAAGAGATACCTCCATCAAAGGGTAAGGTAACGAATGTTATGAATGTCATTTTGGAGAAAAAAAATTAAAAATCAGTCCGAAGGGCCCGATGCATGTTTTTGCCTGGGGCCCCCAGAGACACTAGAATCGCCTTTGCGTACAATAAGTGCATATCGAAGGTCATTGACGCGACTACAAAGCAGATCCGACAAAGCACAACTTCTCACAATGTAGGAGTTACCCCTAGTAATGAACATAGAACAGTCAGCTATACATTCCTAACTATAAAATTGCTAAAAACACAAGTTTTGGAGACAGGTGTATTTGCCTCTTCTCGCAGTGTTTATGCTGCTTCTTATTTCCCAATCAAAATTGATTGATAGATTGAAACTTTTATTTTAACAGGGAAAACACACTGCGACATGCCCAAACAATAATAGGCTACACTTAACATCACGTTTTTAGAAAAGTGGCTATAAAGAAAAGGAGGTGACAAATCACTAAACTACCAAAACTATGCAAAACGTAACTACCTGCTTCAGAAATGAATTGCATATTTGTAAGTTGTCGTGCATGACAGAGATAACGTTGCTCCCAAGTACCGAGGCTAGGAATGACGAAATTACAGCGTGAATGTAGCAAGTCCTACTGACCTACTTCATAGTTTTTTAACGGATATATAGCCTAACATAAAAAGTAAGTAAGTTTTGTTTAATTGTGGTTTCATAATTAAAACAGTGCCTACCTGAGTGATATCATTCACCGTAACCGAACTGGGGCAGGGGATGCGGAATGTCGGAAGATGCGACGTTGATTGATTGCTTGAGACAAAACCATTTGGAAGGGGGGGGGGGGGTACTTTTTAAATTGACAAGGTGTATTTTTTCGTGGATACTCCCATACATTTCCCATAGAATTTCAATAACAAATAAAGAAAAAATTAAATACAATTAACACCAGCCAAAAAAATTGCACTTTTTGACTCTGAGGGCAAAAGCCCCCCTTGGGCCCTATCTGTGCTAGGGGTGCAATGAATAATCGACATAGTCGACGAAAATCGATGACCAAATGTCATCGTGTGTGTTTTTCACGCTGTGGAGCTGAATTAAACACGTTGTTTTTTCCAGAGCTGATGATGGAAGTAGCTAAGGTGTGAGACATCTTGCTTCCTTCTCATCTTTGTTGAGAGGGGCACATGCGCATTTCACTCTTAACGCGGCCAAAAAGGCTGTGAACTGCAACTGCAAAGCTGACCTTGCCTGGCATGGGAGCACATCAGTTTTGCTGGAGCATCTGAAGAGGAGGCACGTTCTGGATGATGAAGACTCGTCTCGGTAAGCTAGTTAGCTTGTTAGCTGGCTAGCTACTGTAGGTAATGTTAATGTTAAAAGCCATGTTACTTCACGTTATGTGTCATGAACCTGAATACGGGCTGAACCCAAGTGCAACGACAAGGAGGCAGAGGTACAGGAAAAGGTTGTTTATTAGAGCTTGGGGCAGTCTGGACTAGACTGGAACACTGGGTTGTTCCAAACCGGAACTGGACAAGACTGGAACTGGAATGTTCCAAACCGGAACTGGACTGTGCGGGTCTCTCAGGAATATCCCACACCGGGACTGGACTAGACGGATAACCCGGGAGTCGTTCCAAGCCGGAACTGGACTTTGCAGGTCGCTCAGGAATCGTTCCAAACCGGAACTGGACTTGGCGGATCTGGACAGACGGGACAGATAGGGGGAGCGCTAGGCATCCAATAAATTATGCTTCGAACTTGTCTCCTGAAGCGAGGGAGGACATAAAGAACAGATAAGCCGGTTATGGTTATGCATGAAGTTAGAGAAGGGGAAACCGGGGTGTTACTAGTAACAGGCAACCGGGTAGTTGATGCAGAGGAAGGGGTAGCGGCAGATATGGCAGGGCAGGACAGTGCAGCGGACCTCGGGTTGGCCCGGTTGAGGCAGCAGGGCAAACAGCAGCAGGTGCAACCGGAACCGTAACACTGGTGGTTGCCACGGCCGGACGCAGGAACAGCTGTAGAATGGAGGAGCAGAAGGCCCCGCTGCGGGCACAACATCAGGTGGGAAGCGGGGGTACCGCAACACAAACAGGGAATAGCGAACAACTGCAGACTGGCAGACAACAACAGAGTAGTGGTTAACAAGGCAGATAAGGCGCGGCAGGTAGGTTAAGCATGTAAGCATAATATTTCTGATGTTTTTTTTGTTATTGCATAGAAAACACAACCTTCAATGCTTAACTCCTTTGCGTAGATGTATAGTGATAATGGCGCCGGCGCCAACATTTTGCTCAACTGAGACATTTGTTGCTCCTGCAGCCAAACTATTAGTGGAAATCACAACTCTTGTTTTAACTTTATTGTTAGACGATTCGTGACAAACTCTGCTGAATAGAGAGTTTCTAAGTGTCACTATTTTCCCATAGCAAGTCCATTTAACAAGCACCCTCCCACCCAGTCTATACCTACCCATGCATGGCATAGTGGACAATAGCATCTTAGTGTGAGTTCATAAATATATTTATTAATCATATAAAATTTGAATTCCGTCATAGCAACAAGATAAACCCAACAATAGCCTGATCTTATGCCAAAAACGCTGTGAAAAGCCCTGCTCAATCAAATGCAAAATAAACGTGAAATTATTGTCTCATTGTACCACGTATTCTACAATAAATATCTGCTACTAAATATGAAATAAATATACAATCCTACCATCAGATCGAGATCTTCCTTTCAAAATTCAGTCGTCATTTATTGTCTGGTACAATCCGTTTGAGAAATATACAACACTTTATACCACTATTACACTATCTGAAACATGGACTCGTAATACCCCCCATGCCCCGCAAGCCAGTCTCATATACTTGGGAGCGCACCTGAAGGAAATAATTAATTTGTCCCAGAGAATGAGAACTAAGACGGCCCCGAGAGGCAATGCCCGAAAACAGAGCTTGAACCACCAAACTATATAGAAAACTAGAAAACTCCCATTCATTCTGCTGAAGCCAGCAGTCTCCGCCCACTTTGCCCAAATCCCCGCCCTTTCCGCCGTCCTTTTCCGTAACATGGAGGCCAGTTTGCACCATTTACTACTATTGTGGGTAGCCCTTGCAGCCGATTCATGGTTGCTTCACTCACGGCGTCCGTCATGATCAAAAAATCGCGGCGCCCACTGCCAACAGTATGAGAATGTCAACGTAGTAGATGGAGATGGATAGATAACCTTTTTTTTAGAACCTAGCAAGCTACATTCATAATGTAAGTAAATACATGATTACCGATTGTTTTGTTTAAATGCCTTTCCATTTTACACTGTAAACAGGCTACCAATGTTGTACTTGTAATGATATTGTCAACTACCTTAGCCCAAGCTAACAATTAGCAAGCCTGAGCTAATTCTTTGTTTTAGCTATAATTACCTTTTGTTACTTTGTCTATCTCTGCAGCTATCAAAGACACTGTTCATTAAAAAATAAAGTAAAACAGCTAAAGGCAAATGTGTTGGCCTAATAGCATGTCTTGGTGAATAAAAGCTATTTGAATAATCTATCCTGATTTAGTCATTCCTCATTACAGCAAGATTTTAAACTATAGCCTACTGACAAAAATGTAAAAATTGAAGGCCCACTCAGTAATTTTGGTTGTTACTCAACGAAAATTATGTGCATGGCAACTAAGTAGCTACAGGGCGCCCTTTATCGGGCGGCGCCCTTTATCGGGCACGTCCTCGTTCGACCATATTTGAACTTCCTCGAGAGCTGATTTGCCAACGAAAAAAAGAAAACTAGTATTTCCCACCCACTTCAAACCAAACAAGGTATGTATCCGCTCATTTTCATGAATATTTAACGATATTTACACATTTTATGAGCCTTTTTATCACGCCCCCTATGTGAAAAAAATGTCCAAAATCTGATTCTACTTCTGCGCTGGTGTACTACACTGCATAGTCTTGTTTACTTCGGGGGATTTAATTAAATAAAATGTCGCTAAAACTTTAGCTAGATAGCCAATATATTGGTTATTCAAACGGTATCTTTCTTGATGAAAGAAACTATTAATTGATTCTTAAAACAACAATATTCGTGAGCTTGTTTATGCACTGCAAGAGCCGCCCGATAAAGGGCGCCCCTTTTTTGACAGTACTTTCTCATCTAAAAGACGTTAAAACAAAAAAACTACCGGTCACATCTACATGGTTATTGGCTTAAAAGTTAGCTTATCGTTTTGTGAACCTAATAAATATAATATGTTCAATGGTATGTGCCCGAATAATATCAGTATCGTATGTTGATCACAAAAATGTCTGGTTTCCGCCCGATAACCGGGTTCGGTACGCTACCCTCGGCAGATCATGGTTCTCGTATTTATTTATTTACAGTAACCAGCCAAAATAGGCTACATTACGACAAAGCCATTTCCAAGGTTTATTTGCATGGTTTATTTGGCAAAACTATTTTTCGATATACTATGTGACAAGTGAGCATGGTGAGCACGAGTGAATTAAAAACGATTATACATCATTGATTATACATATAACCTCCTTGGATTATCACGTCCCTGACCGATGATCGATTACTTGCAGTTACCTAACATTAGGATCCTCTAGCTAGCTTGTAGCTAATGTTACCCATCTAAACTAATTAAAAACATTGAAGACGCTTTCTGACACAGCAGGACTTAGGTATCTTATTGAATATTAAGTCTTACCTTCTAAAGCTGCAAGTGTTTCTGAAAATAATTTCTCTCCTCTGGCTGACCGGAGCCAAGACTGTTGTGTTTTCTCTGCTTCCCGGCATCCGTAGGCTTGGGGCGCAGAGCAGAAAGGAATGCGTCAACCCCAGGCATTTTAAAAATTAATTTCCTGAGATCATGATATAATAAATGATCCTCATATATCTCAAATTAAATCTACTATTATACTCGAATTTAGGAGAATCTAACATCGTTAAAAAGTGTGCAAATTAAGACATGACAGCGCTTCGGATTTTGCTGGCAGTCTATGGCGTAGACAGGGCGATGCAACATTACACGTCGCCCCCTTCAGCTTTTTGGTGCTACAAAAAATCCCGGCTTCAAGACACGCCCACCTTGTTGTTTCTAGTTTTCTATATAGTTCGGTGAACAGGCAGGAAACCATGACATTTTGAGTGCATTTCACATACTGTAGTGCAATCGTTAAATTTCTTTTTGTTCATTGAAGATAGAACATTTGGCAGCATTTTGCAGATGGTGAAATACTATTTTATTTTCATGTTATCGTACATATTATAGGCTATAGCGTATATACTTGTCGCTTAGGGCATGGCAAATGCTCATTCCAATTTACTGTATGCTGATATGTTGTAGATTAATGTAAAATGTTTTCTTGGAGTCATTATGAATAGGAACTGTCACAACCCTGAACAGGGGGGCTGGACCTAAGTGCACGACAAGGAGGCAGAGGTACAAGAAAAGGGAGTTTATTATAGCTTGGGATAGTCCCAAGCTGTACACAGATAATAAACAACAATAACAATAAAGTCAGGAGTTTCTCCGGGACTTGAATCTGCTCCAAGCCGGGAAACTGGAACGGATAACAGGAACTGGATCACGGGAACAAGGAGTTGTTCCAAACCGGAACAGGACCTGGTACGAGACACTGGAAGTTCCAAACCGGAACTGGACTTGGTACGAGACACTGGATGTTCCAAACCGGAACTGGACTTTACTGGAACACTGGGTGTTCCACACCGGAACTGGACTTGGTACAGGACACTGGATGTTCCAAACCGGAACTGGACTTTACTGGAACACTGGGTGTTCCACACCGGAACTGGACTTGGTACGGGACACAGGATGTTCCAAACCGGAACTGGACTTTACTGGAACACAGGGTGTTCCACACCGGAACTGGACTTGGTACGGGACGCAGGATGTTCCAAACCAGAACTGGACTTTACTGGAACACTGGGTGTTCCACACCGGAACTGGACTTGGTACGGGACACAGGATGTTCCAAACCGGAACTGGACTTTACTGGAACACTGGGTGTTCCACACCAGAACTGGACTTGGTACAGGACACTGGATGTTCCAAACCGGAACTGGACTTTACTGGAACACTGGGTGTTCCACACCGGAACTAGGCTGACAGGAACTGGATCGGGTAAAACTGGAACAGGACAACTGGAACACAATCAGGGAATCACAAACAGCTACAGACTGGCAGAAACAGTAGAATGTTGGTTAATGAGACAGGCAATCTTTAGGCAGGAAGAACCGCAAACAGACAGGACTGGATAGCAAACAACAGTAGGCAGTGAGCATTTAAGCACCGAGACAAAACCAAACTGAAGTTTAGAAGCACAGGACAGGGATTCAAAGATCAGGATACAAACGAACAACGTTACAGAGTCGAAACAAGGGAAATGAACTAGCACTGGATAGCAGACAGCAGGTGGGTTAAATAGGGAAGTGTAATTGGTAACAATCAGGAAAAGCATGCGAATGTGTGAGTGGGTAATTAACAAAGCGGAGTGAGAGGAATGCATGCTGCAATGGAGAAAGGAGATAGGCTGAGACAGGAGTGGGGAAAAGGAGTGAAACAAACGGAGGGAACACGCCCAGGGAAGGAGGGAAAGGGCAAAACACGGAAAACGGACAGGATGGGAACGGGACGTTACAAGGAACATTTTTTTTTTTAAACTACAGAAAAATACAATCCCAGGGCAAAAGTATTGTAGGATATCTAATATTTAGATATAAGTAAACTACCCGGCTCCTCCACCTCTTGCCCCCCCCCCCCCCCTCCTTCTGTCTCTCTCTCACTCACCCCCACAAACATCAAAGATAAGCCAGTCTTTGCTTTGTCATAATTGACCCCCCCCCCCCCCCCCCCCTTTCTCACACATTAACCCAATCAGGGCAGGGATACCCTTCCTGTGGAGAATAAGGTATTTATTGGGGGCTGAAGGAAAGAAGCCTTAGTTCAGTTTTCGAGTTTGTTTGGAGAAGAAGTTTTTCTTTTTTGTTTTTGTGGTGGTGGTTCCTTTCGTTCCTGTTCACCTGGAGGTTAAATAATATTGGCAATTTCTGGCTTATCTCTCTCCTTACTGGTATCTTCTGATTAATGTGGGGCGGCAGTGTAGTATAATGGTTAAGGAACTGGCCTTGTAACCGAAAGGTTGCAGGTTCGATTCCCAGGTAGGACACTGCCGTTCTACCCTTGAGCAAGGTACTTAACCTGAATTGCTTCAGTATATATCCAGCTGTATTATGTAAAACATGATAAAAAAGTTGTGTAAGTCGCTCTGGATAAGAGCATCTGCTAAATGCCTATAATGTAATGTAATATAATGTCTGGTTTAATGTCTTCCCTTTTGTAAATTATAAGTAGTCAGCCTACATTCATTAGTGAATGTATGATTTCAAGTCATTATTCTAATTGACTGTTTTTCATTTAATAAAATTATTTAATCTTAAGACCTGATTTAGACTTTGTTTAGCTTGTTAGTTGATCCACCAGGTTACTGTTCGACTTACCTATCAAAGAATTTGGCGATTTAATTGATGGTTGTCCTTTTGCATACTAAACTGTACTATAGAGTAACCTGGTAAACTCTGAGACAAGTTAAAATCTTTTTCTAATCGACTGATCTTAGATTGATTGATTTTATTTTGAAAAAAATTTTTATTATGGCATACCAATTTTTTATTATGGCAAATGCCTCATTTACCCTCCACTGCTGACCTACCAGCATTCCCAGGCCAGTCGGATCAGCAGTGGTACCTCATGATATCAGAACAGCAATACTTAATAGCCAGTGCCCAAAATTTGCAGAACAGCTCAATGCAATGGACCAGCTTACGGAGGAGGCACTTTACAACCTGTGGATTGAGTATTTGGACTATCTGATTTCTCCAGATAGTGATGAAACCAAGCGCAGGACTGTCCAAGGGATAAGGTCGTACCTAGAGAAAAGACAACATATTCTCTACCTCCGTCGATCAAAGCAGGCATGGGATGAGGTAAACCAGATGTGGAAACTGGCTTGGGAAAAGCATCACTGTAAGTCAGAAGTTACTGCCAAACCAGTTTCTTCTGTGGCAGCACAGCCTGCGCTGGTAGGCGCAGTGGATGGCGCCATCCCAGCCACAACCCAGGCACCACCCCCCCCACCGAGGTCAATACACCACTCTCCATTGACTCATCCCCACCCCCTTAGGCTTGGACAATTATGTGGATTTTGTCACCTCCACAGACAATGTAGCCCCCCCCCCCCCGGTGAGCCCCCCCCCCCCCCCCCCCCCCCCCCGGTGAGCCCCCCTTCCCTGGAGGAATTTGGGGGAAACAGCTCTGTGGCTTGTATAACACCAGCCACCACAGAGGATGTGACCCCACAGGACATGGAATCCGCTGCTGCAGTTTTCTCAGCTGAGCCAGGTGAGGAGACCGTCAAACCGCTGGAGGCAGTACCTGCTACTGCAGAAACAGCAGCCCAGCCTGGTGAGGAGACCGTCGAACCCCTGGAGGCAGAACCTGCTACCGCAGACACAGCAGCCCAGCCTGGTGAGGAAACCGTTGAACCGCAGGATGTGGAACTGGCTTCTATAGGCCCATCAGCTCTGCCAGGTGGAGAGGTCTACGCACCCAAGCAGGTGGAGTCAGCCCCTACAGACCAGTCCACCCAGGCCGAGGACCCCACCCCACCCCTTGTGGACTCTTCCCCTTCTGCTGCTTCCCCTCTTGCTGAATCCAGGGAACCTCTGCTGCATAGGCAGAAGGGGTGTGCTCTGTGGACTCTCCCACTTCCACAGTTTCTGTGACGGAGGAGATAGCGGGGCCTCTGCCAAAGCCTCGCTCCCCTATCAGAGCTGCAAAGAGACCCCAGGGGAAATGGAGCAGGAAGCCAACCCCCGGCCGTTTTACGACCCCTCTGACTCTGAAAGTCTCCACCAGAGTGTTGTCTTGCACTCCAAAGCAAGATGGAAGCAGCTAAGTTGGAACAACAGCTTCCCACACCCTTATCTCTCCACCCCCGAGCCACACCTGCAAACTTCGCACACACGTTCTAGCACGCAATATCGCTTGTGTTCAGTAGTCAGAGTGCCGAACGTTTGAACAAGGGCATTGACTGTTGGAACCGCTGGATTCAGAAAATACACATTTTACCTAATCCTCACTTACCCGACAGCATACATACTGTAGAGTACAGGGAAAATTGTTATTTTATTGAGGTACAAGAGTGAATGATTAGGCAACATATTTAGGTGTATATAACACTGCGATATCAATGTTTTTTTTAAAATCTTAAGCTATCAGAAGGAGCAAATGTATATGCTTTATAATGGACAAAACTAATTTTATAAATTTTATTACATGTTTTGCATAGGGGATTTGGACCCATAGATATCTACCCCCTATACTGATGAAAATATAGTCATTTCCACTTGAAAATTATGCAAAAGTGAGTTTTATGAGCCAAAACTGTTGATTTCTAGTTAAATATATCATAATTCTTTTTTATTTACAGCAGTGCACAATTTAGCTATAGATTTGGAGACACTAATGGACAACAGGGTACACTGCTATATTTTGCATCATAGACCTTTAGTAGTTCTGCATATCATCCTCAGATTTAGCAAAACTTGTGGACATGGAGTTTACATGTCATCCAAGGAAAGTGCAAGAGCCCCTTTCTGACATCAGAAGTGTTCGGAGAGCAGTGATGGACTGGAGCCCTACAAGCAACGATCAGCCCAGCTGCCCAGAGAGGGAACCGAAGCCAAAACTGGCATAGACCCCTGGACAGAGATGAGACGAGCGTGGTTAAGCGGCATCCACGTGCGGAAGAAGCAAGATGACAGGATGCCTTCTGTCATCCCAGTTTGCCCTCCGCTGCCAAAGGACTGCCAGTAACCACACTGGGGTTCTAGGAGGTAAAACTGGCGCCCCGCCCCCCTCCCCACATCCCTACCACCACCTGTTAACATAAGACCATACCCATGTTTTTAAGTCCCTTTTCTAGAGCGTAGGTGCCCCCTTCAATGCTGTTCCTGGACACTTATGGTCAAGTCTGCCCTATTCATGTGATAATTTGGACTGGCAATCCCGTGGACGGTAAATCCTGTCTTTAAGGTTCCCCTGAATGGACTAAGTGCTTATAACCTGCAGTGTTCCCCTCTTCACATGTTGCTGTGAGTGATAAGGCCTAAGTCCTCAGTTCCCACAGTCTTCTCCTGCCACTCCCTGAAAGACCCCCAGAGGCACAAGTGCAACCGGACCATACCCTGCCACGGGAAGCTAGCCTAAGCGACTGCCGTCAGCAGTCCACCCAACTGGACCTGAGCCGCACGCTGTGCAGAATTGGTAGAGACACTGTTGGGATTAGGCTGCCTTTCACTCACTCAGTTACAACATTAATGGGAAAAAGCACTGCATGTTACCCAAGGAAGATACCCTGATACCCTGACACTGGAGAAGGAAGAGACTGAACGAGGGTCCATGACAGCAGTGACACAAAAGATGTCTCCGCACCACACCAGACCATTGTGAGACATACGTCAGTGTGTCCATATATCTGCTGGACAGCAGATCACAATGGGACTATTAAACTGGACATGGACTAATTGTTTTAAAGATGGTTAGTGAACCATTTTGACAGTTGTTTTCATACAGCTATCATTGTACAATGATATATACAATATCCAAATGTGTGGTTTTTATGATGATGGAACGATAGGCCCTTAGCAGCTGCATCTACCTATCGTTCCAAGAGAGGGAATGACGGGATGTTGTCCTCAATTCCCACAGTCTTCTCCTGCCACTCCCTGAAAGACCCCCAGAGGCACAAGTGCAACCGGACCCATACCCTCTCTCTGTTTCTCTCTCTCTGTCTCTGTCTCTGCCCCACCACATCCATACTACCATCTTTTGACCTAATACCATGCCCATATGTTTTAAGTCCCTTTTATAGAGTGTAGATGCCCCCTCAACTACTGTTCCTGGACACTTATAGACAAGTCTGCCCTATTCATGTGATTATTTGGACTGGCAATCCCATGGATGGTAAACCCTGCCCGTAAGGTTCCCCTGAATGGACTGACAGTGCTCATAACCTGCAGGGCTATCATTGTTCCCCTCTTTACATGTTGCTGTGAGTGATAAGGCCTAAGCCCTCAACTCCCACAGTCTTCTCCTGCCATTCCCTGAAGGACACCCACAAACACAAGTGCAACCGGTCACACACCCTGCCACGGGAAGCTAGCCTAAGCAACTGCCGTCAGCAGTCCACCTAACTGGACCCAAGCTAAAGGAGCCAAAATGGATTCCCACAGGGAAAGAGGCTCTTCCCCGCCCATCAGATGAGAGGTCCTGACCGCACTTTGCCACCTGTGGATCGTCCAGCTTCCTGTCACAGGAGACAGAGCCCCCGCACGGCGTGCAGAACTTGTATAGACACTGTTGGGAGTAGGCTGCATTTCACTCACGCAATTGCAACATTAATGGGAAAAAGCACTGCATGTTACCCAAAGTCCAGGGAACCTCTTGTCCCTTGCCAGTCTAGATACCCTGACACAGGAGAAGGAAGAGACTGAACCGGTGTCATAACAGCTATGACACAAAAGAGTGTCTAATGGAGACATGTCTCCGCACCACACCGGATCATATATCTGCTGACCAGCAGATCAAAACGGGACTATTAAACTGGGCATGGACTAATTGTTTTAAAGATGTTTGGTGAACCATTTGGACAGTTCTTTCTGTTGATAGCAGGTAACTGCATCTTCAGTGTTAAAATGTGTAATGTGATTCCTATTTGTTGATGTAAGAATAGGTTTTTAGCGGGTGCATGCACCTACTCTTACAAGAGAGGGAATGTAGGATATCTAATATTTAGATACAAGTAAACTACCCGGCTCCTGCACCTCTTGCTCTCCCCCCCCCCTCTCCTTCTGTCTCTCTCTCACTCACTCACTCACTCACTCACCCCCACAAACATCAAAGATAAGCCAGTTTTTGTCATAATCATTCTCACACATTAACCCAATCAGGGCAGGGATACCTTCCTGTGGATAATAAGGTATTTATTGGGGGCTGAAGGAAAGAAGGCTTAGTTCAGTTTTCGAGTTTGTTTTTAGAAGTTTTTTGTTTTTGTGGTGGTGGTTCCTTTCATTCCTGTTCAGCTGGAGGTTAAATAATATTGGCAATTTCTGGCTTATCTTTCTCTTTACTGGTATCTTCTAATTAATGTCTGATTTAATGTCTTCCCTTTTGTAAATTATTGTAATGGGGCGTGACGTGTGAGGTAGGAGGAGCCAAATGCAGCAAGGGGATTCTTTAAGCCCTAAGGCCACTAAGGCGGGAAACCCCGCAGTTAAGGGAGGAGACAAGACAACGAACACGCCTACAGACGCTACTAAGCGGCTCACTGTCACACGCCAATAAGTAAGCGCAACGACAGGTTTCTTAGTAGCCAGAAATAATATGCGCCCTGTCTCGGTAACGAGACACATAAGAACGGGCGAGTAGCTAGCGCAATGGCACAAATAAAACACAGTCAACAAACACTGCGAAATAATACGATAGTATTTGAGGAGGCGAAAAGGAACGGAGAACATTCCAAGGCTATTCTCAGACTCGCAGTCACACACAAACATGTCCACAACATCGCCCAATCTTCCCTATAGGAAGACATGTACCGAAAGACGAAACAGAACTACAGTTTCCGAACAAAATCGTCAAAAGCTCCATGTACGAAAAGGTACCGAAAGGAACGAACAGGACAGGCTGCACGGACATTTACGGGCTAAAAGACCAAAGCGAGATTAGTAGAAAATAAACGCTCTGCCTCTCCATTATGAGGAATATAACGAGGCAAACAGGAACAGAGATTTAACGTTCCATGGCTAGTTTCATAGGCTCGCAGTCAAATGCAGAAAACATAAAGGGGTAAACGCCCGATCTCTCAGGAGAGAGGAACATTTTACAGGCGAGCCGACGGAGCACCGTCGTCCCATAACTTTATTATCAAACATGACTAATGCAAGCTTAATTGAAAACACACGCCCAGTAAAGGAATATGTAACAAGGCGAAATGGAACGTTCTGAGGCTATTTTCAGAAACACGCAGTCACACACAAACATGTCCACAACATCGCCCAAGCTCCACACAAGGAGAGACACAACCGGAGAACAAACGCACTGCCTCTCAATATAATACAAAAACCCTGACTCACAACAAAGGGGAACGTAGTCCACGAGAAGGAGACAAAACAGGGAACAAACGTACCAAAGCTACTAACCGGCTCACTGTACACGGAAATGAGTAGAAGCCCAAATGCCAGGTTTCTCAGTAAGAAAACCAAACAAAGGCGAAATGGAACAAAGAACTGCTACCCTATACTTCTACGAGCTAAGTAACTAAGTAGAAGCGTGAACGCCCGATCTCCCAGGAGAGAGAAACATTTTACAGGAGAAATAGAGCAGAGATCTGCGGTCCCATACTTCTATGAGATAAGTAACCAAAGAGCCAGCAAGAAATAAGCCCTGCCTCAGCAACGAGACGTTAAAACAGGCGAGTTGCATAAATGGTACAAATAACTCACACCAGACAATGCAAATAACACAAATACAAAACAACCAATACAAAACAATATCGAAGCCCCAACCGAAGGAAACGGGAGGCTTATATAGCTCTCAAGGTGACCACGCACAGGTGTGGATGCTAACAGAAGCTCCGCAATCCAAGCATCTACCAAAAGGGCAGCGCCCTCGCGTGGCCACTGAGGAAAATGACCGCATAGGGAAAAAGGGTTAAGAACCATAACAATTATAAGTAGTCAGCCTACATTCATTAGTGAATGTATGATTTCAAGTCATTATTCTAATTGACTGTTTTTCATTAAATAAAATTATTTAATCT
Organism: Synaphobranchus kaupii; assembly: GCA_029718625.1. Lineage (NCBI taxonomy): Eukaryota > Metazoa > Chordata > Actinopteri > Anguilliformes > Synaphobranchidae > Synaphobranchus > Synaphobranchus kaupii. Next base: position 26,076,228 of record CM056380.1, read on the forward strand.
TAAGACCTGATTTAGACTTTGTTTTGGCTTGTTAGTTGATCCACCAGGTTACTGTTCGACTTACCTATCAAAGAATTCGGCGATTTAATTGATGATAATAATTAAATTAAATAACGTAAAACTTATTTTGAATGTAGGTGAAGTGAGGGGTTCTAGCACGCAATATCGCTTGTGTTCAGTATTCAGAGTGCCGAATGTTTGAACAAGGGCATTGACTGTTGGAACCGCTGGATTCAGAAAATACACATTTTACCTAATCCTCACTTACCCGACAGCATACATACTGCAAATGTATATGCTTTATAATGGACAAAACTAATTTTATTAATTTTATTACATGTTTTGCATAGGGGTTTAGGACCCATAGATATCTACCCCCCTATACTGATGAAAATATAGTAATTTCCACTTGAAAATTATGCAAAAGTGAGTTTTATGAGCCAAAACTGTTGATTTGTAGTTAAATATATCATAATTCTTTTTTATTTACAGCAGTGCACAATTTAGCTATAGATTTGGAGACTAATGGACAGCAGGGTACACTGCTATATTTTGCATCATAGACCTTTAGTAGTTCTGCATATCATCCTCAGATTTAGCTAAACTTGTGGACATGGAGTTTATGATCCAGGAAATGTATATATATTACCGATTTCACTTATGTAGCTCTCAGCAAATTAAAGAAAACATTTCCCCCCCCCCCCCCCCCCAATGTTTCTTTGCATTTGTGGCACTTTATTCTGACTTAAATTATGAAAATAAACAAATCTACGTTTGTATTTTAAAGGGTACACCTGTCTTGTTTCATTTAAGCCATTTACCAAGTTTATGTGATGCTCACACCTGGAGTTATAATGTTACGACCCCGGAAGTGGACTGGACCCAAATGCACGACTCGTAGACAGGAATGCCAAAACTTAGTTAGGTTAGTGTTCCAAGCCGGAACTGGATGAGCAGACAGACAACAGAGCGCGTAGCTCTAATAATTTATGCTTCGACCAATACTGAAGCATAGGGAGAACATTAAATACAGACAGTCCAGGTATGATGATGCGGGAGCAGTGGGAGCGGGAGAAGCCGGGGAAGGTTATGGAGACAGACAACCAGGCTGGTAGAGCAGGACAGTGGAGCGGAGTCCAGGCAGGACGCAGGCGTGGCAGCAGGGCAGCGGCAGTAGCAGCACAGCAACAGCAGGACGGCAGCAGCGACAGCAGAGGCCGGAGCGACAGCACATCAGCAGCACCGCAACACTGGCAGAAGCGCAGGCACCGCCGCAGGGTGGAATAGCAGAAGCCCAAGCTGCATGCACACACGTCAGGTGGGAGGCAGGAAAACCGCAACACAGGCAGGGATTACGGACGACTGCAGGCTGGCAGACTGAAGCAGACAAAGTTAGTATAGCGAGACCAAACAGTGAACAGCAGGTAGTGCTGTTCCAGACAGAGCAGACTTTGACTAGGCAGAATTGCAGGGCGAGTAAACGCCGGCACAGAACAAGACTTTAAAGCAGCAACTAGACAGGGAACCAGACAGGACCAGAGGTTTCAGACAAAGAGCATTAAACGAACTGGCACAGGACAGAAAACACCGGGTGACTAAATGCAAACATTTAATTGGAATCAATTAGGTGCCGCGTGCGAATGTATGCGAGAGTGATTAAACAGAGCGGAGAGTGTGGAATGCATGCAAAACGGGGGAATGGGATAGGCTGAGATAAGTGCAGTGAAACAGAGTGATACAAACGGGAAAACACACCCAACAGCAAGGGGGAAAACAGACAAACACGAAACAGAGGGAAAACAAGGCGAAACAATAGGATGGGAGTGGAACGTTACATATAAAGCCTTAAACAGAGCACCCCCTAAATAGGTGAAATTTGCCATCTGGGCCAAGGGGTTAAACAGAGCACCCCCTAAATAGGTGAGAATTGACCAAATTTGCCATCTGTGCCAAGGGGTCAACGTTAACTCCGGTACTTTCAAAACAATATTTAATTTTGCCTATGCATTATGTCACGTTTTATCCTATGTTCATGGAATGCATCTGGAAAATAACTAAAATAATAGTTGACTACAGTCACGGCACAGCTCAGACATAAATATGCAAGTTTTTTTCCCTCAGTCTATGACTGAGAGATAACGGTAATTTCAATCTGTTTACATGCATTTAGTGTCTTTTATATTTAAATTCATACGTTTTAGGCTATTACTATTTTGTATCATTTACCGTAGGCTACATATTTCACGTCTGAAATACAGCGTCCAATAAATCAGTACGTTCCATTTTATGTGCAAAAACAAGCTCTGAGACTCGGAGGTCTGCTGGTCCAACAAATCGGCGATTGCATTTCGTTTACATTCCAAAAAATTTTTGAAATGGCAAAAACCATGACATAATTCAAATGAAAATGCAAAAGGCCACTTTGCGTTTTAATTTTCATTGTTAATGTTAATGTACACACTTTGACAATTTGAAAATGTCAACCATTTCACGTTTCATTTTTCTTCCCCTCTACGACACAACCCTGCCATACTTTAAATGAAAATTAAAAACCACGTTTGCATTAGCAGTTTTGTATTGTAATCGCATGATCCATGACAAAAAGGGAATGATCATTCAATTTGCCATTTAACATATCATTTTCATGCTTTTGTGGCAGAAGAGTGAATCAAATGCAATGGCATTGCATCCGTTTACATGATCATTTCCGTGTGGTCACGCAAAAACCCTGCCGATGCAAAATGTTTTCTGTGATTTTGGCTAGATAGCGATATTTCCTAGTTCTCTGTATTTGGGGATTATAGGCTAAAAGATAAGAATTAACCTCTTAATACCAATTTTCGCCTGTTTTCACTAGCAACTAACAAAGCTGTTTATCTCAAAAACTGTAAAGGCTACAAATATGGTTTATAGCTTTTATTAAAACAGAGAACTGCACTATTATGACTAAGTAGACATAATTCATATACATACACTTATTGCTACTTAACTACAACAATTTATGTACAGAAAAAAAAGAAAAAAAAACGGGTACCTACATTCAAATTTCAAATTACCTGATGAGCTACAAGAGCTATGGAGGAAATAACTCCTCTTTGTGATTCCACAATATGCTGCCTATCTCTGCTAAAAATATGGTGTCAATATCTCAAACCATTCAAATTCTACAGAGATTTTTTTCAGGTGAACCATTTCGGTTACCAAAGTTGGCACAAATTGTGCCAAATTGTGCAAAATGGCAAGGTTGCAGAAAAGTCTCAATATGATTTATTTTTTAAGTTTTACAATAAAATCTGATAATTGCCAATAAAAGTTCATTTTTAGATGTGTTTTTGGTGTGTTTCATATTACACAACTAACTAGCCTACCCGTGGTCCCCAAAAAGCTCTCCAAACCCATGTAGCAGCACAGTGAATCTTGTATTCCACCAGAGCCTCATTAGCCAGAAATTAGTCCAGGTATATGCATATAAAAATGGATATAAAATCAAATGTCCACCCTAGATAAAATAAATCCCTGCATAATAATCAACAACAACAAACTCTCCCTCATGTTACGTCATGTATAAATTGCTCATTAGTTTACCTGCACAGCCTGCTGTACTGCATACAGAACAATTTACTCATGTGGAACAAAACAAACCCTTAAGACGCCATTTAATTCAAAAGAAACTCGGAACAGCTCGTCTCAGACACAAATATATAGCTAGCTGCTATGTGTAATTTTGCTGGCTAGCTTGCCATTGTTACAATATAGCAATGTTAGCTATATTCATTTAATTCAGAGGGATTCGTTTTATACATAACAGTGAATTCGCACTGGTATACCGGCAAAATAATCTGTTACCTTACATCACTCTGCGTCACTGAGACCGCAAAACCATATTTGGGCTAGGACCTGCTGCACGGAGAAACTCCTGAATAACCTAGACATAACTAACCAAAAACTGTATGAAAGAGACTGTAAAGTAAAAAGATAAAAAGCGCAGTTACCTTATGAATTGTGCATTGCTAAACGGAATGAAGCGAGCTACGCTACAAGGTAAAAACACTGCGCCATACACTGTTCGATAATTACGCTTGGTCAGAGATTTTCTTGCCTCCTCCTCTTACGCGGGGCTGCATTTCCTTGATTTACGACGGCTTTGTGTTGAATGAGGGCTTGTCTGAAAGATAAGAGTCTTGGCTATTGGCTGGAATATTTGACAGACAGTTTTACAACCCAATGGAAAGCAAATAATACTCGGAGTGGAGGCGGGTCGATGGAGTTTTTCCCACTTCAGATAGGCCTATTGTGCTATCAGTCAAATAAATACACCCAATTGACGACGGTTTTGCATAAATCTCTGCAATCAAGTACAAAACCACTCTGGCTAAAATATACTAAGCCACGGGATTGGTACTCCAGAAACTGGCTGAGTTTCACAACGCCAAACTGAACACAGCCGAACTACTCGTAAAGAAGTGCAGAAAAGCACAAGTCGGTTTAAAATTGGAACAAAATCATGTACAGCTGTATGAAAGTTTTAAAGTATTTTTTCTTGAAGCCTAAAGGTATAATCTTTTTTTTTTTTGCTCAATTTTCCTTCTGTTTCCCTGTGCAGCGTCTTTGTGACAGTTCTCTGTCGCTATACAAATAAAATTGAATTGAATTGAATTGAATAATGATTTTGCAAACCAAAGTTTTGTGAAATAGAGGTTAAAAAGGAAACAAGGTAGCCTATAAGTTACGATGAGCCATAGCCAGCCCAATGTTAACTAAGTGAACCTTAGCCCCCCTGCTGGTGTGGTAACTAGCCGGCAGTCTAAACGACCCCGGGGCACAACACAACCGACTCTGATCTCCCTACTCGCAGGCCCATCAGGCTCAGTAATTTTACCTGTAGCCTCAGCTATTGTAATAATCTATTATATATGTACCCAGACATGCCTGCTGTATATGGCAGCCGCATAGGTTTTCAGTGTACTGGCTGCTTTCCCGTTATCAAGTAAGGACTGTAAGAAGTCCAATAGTACAGGAACCGGACAGTGTATGGGGTCTGCACCTTCCTGTAAGGTATATACCCATAGGCCCTCCTCGTAAAGGGGGCTCTGGAGTTGAATAGTGTCCGCTGGACGGGGGAGCCGCACTCCGTTATCGAAGGGTCAGGCTCCTCAGTGGCCATACCCAGAGATTCATCATGTTTGGCCGAGGGTGCCAAACAGTGCCACTCTGTTGTGATAACAGATCCTCCCAAACTGGAATTTTCCAGGGCGGATCGTAAACAAGGCAGAGGACCATGGGAAACCAGGGTTTCATTGACCATCTGGGGGCAACCAGCAGGAGCTCGTGGTGGCTCCTGCTGACCCTGTGCAGAGTCAGCAGGAGCTCGTGGTGGCTCCTGCTGACCCTGTGCAGAGTCGCATTGATCAACGACTCGGGTGGAAATGCGTATAGCAGGCAGTCCAGCCACTCGTGCGCTAATGCGTCTATCCCCAGGGGGCTCGATTACTCGTTCAGTGAGAACCACTGGGGGCAATGAGGAGACTCTTGAGAGGCGAACAGGTCTGTCTGAGCACGACTGAAACGCCGCCATATCTCCTCCACCGCCTCGGGGTGGAGATGCCATTCACCGGGATGAATTTCCTGGCAAGATAGTACATCTGCTGTGCCATTCCGAATACCTGGTAGGTGTATGGCACGCAGAGAGGTAAGTCTGGGAAGTGCCCATGTTAGCAGACGCTGGGTCACTTCTATCAATCTGCGGGACTTCAGACCGCCTTGATGATTTATGTGATATACTGCTGAGGTGTTGTCAGACCTCACCATCACATGTTTGCCCCATAGTACGGGCAAAAAGTATCTTAGTGCTAGAAATACTGCTTGAAGTTCGAGCACGTTGATATTGTCCGACTGATGCAGTTGGGACCATAACCCCTGAGCTGGGTGGTGCTGGCAGACAGCCCCCCAGCCGGTCAGTGAAGCGTCTGTCGTTACGACCATGTGTCTTGAGGGTATAACCCCCATCTGGACCCCTTCTTTTAGGCGGCTCACTCGTCGCCATGGGCGGAGTAGCCGGCAAAATCGACCCGTTACCCTGATTCGGGTGTGACAGTCCCACCTAGGGTGCAGCGACTTGGCGTTCAACCAGCGTTGAAGTGGCCTGGCTGTCAGGAGTCCCAGAAGCACAACTGCTGAGGCGGCCGAGATTAGGCCCATAAGCCTCTGAAAAGCCCTCATTTCATTCGGAACAGAGACACCGCGTCGAGTACATCAGTTATGCGATTGTATTGTATTCGATTGACTGTATCGGAATCAGCTGGCTCTTGCCATAATTGACATTGATGCCCAACCTGGCAACATGCTCCAACGTCTTGGCAGTGTGTGTGAGTGCCATACCATACAATTCTGCGCATATCAGCCAATCGTCTAGGTATGGTATAATTCTCAGCCCTCTCAGCCTGAGCGGCGATAAAACAGTGCTCTTGCAGCGAGTAAACACACGTGGGGCTAGAGACAGACCGAACGGGAGGACATCGAACTTGTATGCCGGACCCCGGAATGCAAATCATAGGAAACAACGTTACTCCACCCAGATAGGAATGTGGAAATATACATCTTTCAAATCCACAGCCTCCTGCTCTCCTGCTCGTACGGTGTCTATAACATCTACTGTCCAGAGCATCCGTGTATCGTTTTAGATACGTATTTAGGTCTCTCAGATCAAGAACCGGTCTGAGGAGCCCATCCTTTTTCGGAATTAGAAAATAGGTTGAGTAAAAGCCACTGAGCCGCTCGGAAGGTGGTACTAGTGACACAGCGCCCTTTTTCAAGAGGCCTGTAATCTCGTGTCCCAAGCTTCTCGACTGGGCGGGGTTCAGACTGCGCGTATATCAGACCCCGGAAAATCTTGGGGGCCGACAGTTGAACTGGAGGCGGTATCCTTCTGAGATTGTGGACCAAACCCACGTGTCTCTTGTGAGGGCCTCCCAATTTGCCAGGTGGTCTTGGCAATATTGTCCCACCCTCAGCCCCGCGGCATCATGCTTGCTTGGGGTCTTGTTTGGGGGGGCGACGGTTTGTCTGCCGTCCCCTGGCCTGACCGCCAGATGGACCTACGGGGTTATGTCACGAGTCTGGTACCGGTACACGGGCAGATGTACGACAAAAAGCTCCCCTGCCATACGCGAGTTGTGCATCCCTTCTGACCATTAGTTGGGACCAGCGCACACCAGAATGATGAGGGGGGGGCATCTGCCGCTCCCTGTGTCTTAATGCCTCTACAGACCGTTCCAGTGCCTGTCTGGCTGCTTCAGTGAAAACCTGGCCGGGAACAACCCGCAGGTTTCTGATTGTTCTTTTTGTGGCGTCTGGTAGGGGTGACTGAGCCAACCACACTTAACGCAGAGTCACCGTGAGAACGGACATTACTCGGCTTAATTCACAGGTCATAAACGCAAACGCTTGTCGCGACGCATCGTTCAATGAGGTGTCGACCTCTGCATCAAGCATCGTCTGCGACTGCACGAGCATTAGCCATGAAAGCGAATTACCAATTTGCGCTGCTCTGGCAGCCCCTCTATAAGCCAGAGTAAATCGTCCGTTGCTCTGCATTTCAGTCAGCTGTTGCACCGCATAGTTGCGTAACTTCCGAGGACAGGTTGCCTCCCTTGCCAGCCTTGCCCTTCTTTCGTACAGGGGCCACGGTGGCAAGAGTATCCTTACGTTTGGGCGCAACCTCTACTGCCACTGGCGTTCTGCCCGAGGGAGGCATGTGGGCCATGAAAGCATCCAATCGGGCCTGCTTATTCTCCAGCAACATACCCATACAGCAGGGCCAGGGGTCTGAGAACGCTTCCTGCAGATGCCCTATGCCAAGGCACAGATAACACTGGGTGTGACCATCGGCTATATCCATGGCTCCCCCACATTCAGTGCACAAAGCGCTCATGCCTTAGCAAAACAAAGAGCACTCGCAGGCGATAAAACGTGGCGGTGGTCTTTAGTAGGGGAAGCCGAGGCAGACAGCGTAGCGAAGCACGCATACTCTATCTTATAAACCAATCGATGTAGCACCACGCTGACTGATTGGGAAGCCTTACTGGTGCACTCGCCGCAGCCAGTACCGACTTAGAATCAATCACTGGAGCTTTAGCTCACCGATTGTATGGGAGCAGATCTCACTGGGGTACACTTTCCACACCCAGGTTCGATCAATGGAATCTCATGCGTTAGCAAAATAAAGAGCACCCACAGACGATAAAACGTGGCGCTGGTCTTTAGTAGAGGAAATTGAGGCAGATAGTGTAGCGAAGCACGCGTACTCTGCCTTATAAACCAATCGATATAGCACCGCACTAACCGATTGGGAAGCCTTACTGGTGTGATCACCGCAGACATTACAGACTTAGAATCAATCACCGGATCAAGAATTGTCAATTATTCTCCAATGGCTGCATACAAGCGTCCGGGCTGAGCTAAGCTTGCCTAGTCTTGCTAGTTAAGATGAGAAGATTCAAACATTTGACTGCCATCAGCATACAACACAATTTCACAGATGAAGACATTATGCCAAAACAACTGAATCTGTTAAGCAAAAAAATTTAAAGTGACGGTCAAGGGATTACAAATAACAAATTCTAATAACCACAACATATCACAGCGGGGTGTGTCCACTACACAGCCACCAAATATAATTTCAAGAAAATGTGAATAGGTATATTAATATACATCTCAAAGTCAGCTAATAAACTCAGTCTTGAAAGGACTCAGGATTGTAGGGGTGTGGTCTAAATCCACGCCCTCAACCCGAGTGCCATCGACATCATCCAGCCCTACATGTTTGAACCACAGAACTGTTCTTATACAATTCTGTGGTTTGAACCATATATTTGAAGGAATTAAGGCAATCAATTCAAAGTAAAATACAGTGCGGCTGCTATCAAGAGATCAATATCACACGCAAGCTCGCAATCAAAGTTAAGTTAACTTAAACGCTAAGGCGTTGATCTAACGTTAGTCTATTTAAAGCAAGCTAAATTGCAAGGCGACATTTCAACAAATGTATGGTCCACACAAATCATTAAATAATGGTAGGTTTTATCTAGTTTTTTTAAATTTTATTATTTATTTATTTAAAGGCCCATTAATTAATTTCGGTTGCTAACGAAAATGACGTGCATGGCAACTAAGTACTTCGGTGGATAATGGTGACTAGAGAACGAGCCGGAAATAACAAACGCCCTGTCTCGGTAACAAGACGCATAAGAACAGGCGAGCAGCACAATGGCACAAATAACACACAGCAAACAAACACTGAAAACTAATGCGAATTAGAATGCCAGGAAGTGAAAGGAACGGAGATCTAACGTTCCAAGGCTACTCTCAGACTCGCAGTCAAACGCAAACATGTCCACAACATCGCCCAATCTTCCCCACAGGAAGACATGCACCGACAGACGAAACAGAACTACAGTTCCGAACAAAATCGTCAAACTCCATATAAGGATAAAAGGCACACAGGGACGAAAGGACAGCTGCACTGGAATTATCGGCTAACTGACTAACACGAGTATGGAGAATAAACACCCTGCCTCTTGGTAAAGAGGAATGTAACGAGAAGACAAAGGAACAGAGATAACGTTCCGTGGCTAGTTTCATAAGCTCGCAGTCACATGCAGAACATAAAGGGGTAAACTCCCGATCTCCCAGGAGGGAGAAACATTTTACAGGAGAGCCGACGGAGCACCGCAGTCCCATAACTTTACTAGCAGAATGACTAGCTTAAATAGAAAATAAACGCCCTAGCCTCTCAGTAAGGGGAAATGTAACGAGGTGAAGGAACCGATAATAAATGTTCCAAGGCTTATATGGAGGCTCGCAGTCACACGCAAACATGTCCTCAACATCACCCAATCTTCCCCACAGGAAGACATGCACCGACAGACAAAACAGAACTACAGTTCCGAACAAAGTCGTCAAACTCCATATACGGATAAAGGCACAAGACATGCACCGACAGACGAAACAGAACTACAGTTCCGAACAAAATCGTCAAACTCCATATACAGATAAAGGCACACAGGGACGAGAGGACAGCTGCACCGGAATTATCGGCTATCTGACTAGCGCAAGCTCAATAGAAAATACAAGCCCTGCCTCTAAGAATAAATAGAGCCCTAAAGTCAGTCTCAATAAACAAACTCCTCTTGCTTTCAGAGAAGACAGCAGATAAAGAGAGGAGAAAGAGACAGTAAAGAGCAAACGATCTAGGCAAAACAACAAACAAGGACAGACCAGAACGCGGCGACTGAAATGAGCACACAAAACAGGAATTTAACCTGAAAGCTCAAAGCACAAAGCCAAGTCCTGCAAAACTCCAACAAAGCACAACAGAGCACAACGGAGCAAAACGGTCTCCTTAAAACACTAGATCTATATACTGGCTAAAATTTTTAAAAGGGCTAAATAAACCACACACAAAATAGCACAAATAATGCCAAACAACACACCACAGTACAAACAACAAACAATCAATATCGAAGCCCTGAATGAAGGAAACGGAAGGCTTATATAGCTCACCGGCAACCATGTACAGCTGTGCAACGTTGATGAGACTTCTTCGCGAGAAGAAGGAACGGAGCCAAAACTCCACCAAAGAAGCAGCGCCCACGTGTGGCGACCGAGGAACACGACCGCAAGGGAAAAAGGTCATAAACCATGACAGTTTGGCTCAGACTCAAAGAGGATTTCTTAGCGGGACAGGACAGTTTTATTCACCTCAAACTAAGGGAGAAGTTATGTAATGAGACCAAAATATGTATCGGTTGGAGCTTCATGTCTACGTAAAGCTGGATGGTTGTCAGAAACTTTGATAAGAATCTAAAATACAACATAAAAAGCGATCTGAGCCTGTTGAAGACATGCACAAAAAAGAATTTTAAAAAACCCAACGGTGAACTATCCCTTTAATTAAAAACATGGAGTACACTTGATTCCTGAACGTATGCATTGCCACAATGTCGTATCTGCTCATGCCCTTCATGAATATAGATGAGAGGCATCAAACTGAAATGTTCTGGCTTCAAGTGTAGGGAGACAGAGTGTTCAATGTACGAATACAGAGCTGAGCATATGAGAAGTCTATGAATCTGTCACTGGACATTGCTGAGAATGCAGTTCCATGCCAGAAAAGCGCACTCTCACTCTCGACTTACCCTCGATTACTATTAAATCAGAGTAACTTGGGCTTTACTAATTTCCATTTCCACAGCCCAGAGAGAGGGCCATCCCAACTGTGAATGCAGTAATTGTTGTTAGGAGGCTTAAGCAATTCGGAGTGGCAGCCAAGCGGAGCACACATAATTTAAAGCAGGAGCCACCCCCTGGGTCTAATTGCGTGCTGAACTTTAATGGGCTTGTGCTTGTGCTTTTGAAAAAAATTAATTGTATTTAATTCAGAAGCCTGGTTTTTAGAGCACTTTACTCGGGCACTGCACTGTAAATAAAGATCGACATGCAGTAATGGCACAGAGTCTAAAAGTAGGAGGAAATTGAAGACTAATTGTGAGGTTTAATGGGGTTTGTTCCACTCTGGTGGACCTTGTCGCAGATGATAAGCTGAACTAGTCCTTTACAGACGGCCTGAGACATGCCTGATCTCTCAGCATCACTGTACTTGTACTAGAAAAGAAGCACTCACATTCTGCTTAACTGTGAGAGAGTAAATATGTTTGTGAGAGTGAGAATATATGTATGTACGTATGTGAAAGAGAATATATATACATGAGACTAAAATGAATGCATGTAAGAGTGAGAACATATGTGAGAAAGAATATATGTATGTGAGAGTAAAATGAATGTATGTGAAAGTGAGAACATGTGTATGTGAGAATAGAATATATGTATGTGAGAGGTCCAAAATGAATTATGGCCGAAACGGCCCATCATAGCCATGCATGTCCAAATCAGTGCACTTGCTTACTATTGAGTATGCTAGTTGAGTATACTTTTTTTTAAAAGCTGTTAACTACGCGACATTTCTGAAAATTGAGTGTACTTAAAAATATCAGGATGAAATATTTATTTCTACGCATATTATTCAGGAAGTGAATGAACACTTTGGACCCTTAAAAATTACATGCAGATTGATGTCATATTCCATATTTTTTCATACTGCCCATCATACTAAAAAGTATGCACTAAACAGTATGCAGTATGCTTAGTAGACAGTACATAGCCTACTTTGAGGACACAGTAGTTAGGAGGCTGGACACAGCCAGACATACCTAACAAAGTTCTCATCCAGTGTACTCAACAAGCATACTCAATAGTATGGAAGAGTGCTTATTCGGACACAGTCACAGTCTCCCCAAAGACAGATTCAATGCTGTGATACTTTTAGATCTACTACGGAGAACAAAAATCCATCGTGCTTTTCCTTCATGGTGTGTGAATTAGAGAGACAAAATACATCATGTGGATATTTTGTTTTCCATCTGAGCCATTATTTTCCAGGAATGTAATTTTTTCCTATTATATTCTTCTATAGGCCTAGCACCCATAACTCTATTAATAGATTGGTATGCCGTTGCACTTCATTGATTTAAATTTTTCTGCAACAATCTGCAAATTATTTTTAAACAGACTGGGGTACATTTAAACAAGGGGGTTAATAAGATAACCCCCACCATTTTAAATATTAGTGTTTTTGTTATTATATAAACTGGTATCTCACTAGTTTTGTTTCAGATTATGAAAGAATTGCAAAAGCTCTCAGAATTGTCTCTGCCACATGTCTGTGCTTCTGGCATGTGGCTCATTCAGGTTTACAGTAGGGCTAACCACATTTATCAGGCTCATAACCAGGGTGGCAAAGGGAGGGAATTTATCAGGTAACTTTCTGTAATTTTCACTCACTGTAACAATCTCATGCTTAAACAAAGCTAATAAAACACAAAGTTGAAGAAAACAATAAACAAAGAAAATGTGTGGAACAGGCCCAGGTCCTTTCTGGAGAGCAGGTTTCTGCGACATATGGTACCATCACTGCCCTTGCACAGCACCTTAATCTAGATCAGGGGAAAGTTCTTGTAGGTTTGGGTAAATTTTCCAATTAAGAAGGGCTGTGGAGTGCCGATGCCATCTAGAAGGCAGCCAAACACATCAACCTGGTGGAAGGGACTCTAAGTATGAAGCCATGTCCCCTGTTGCTTCCATTATTCTCCAGATCCCTCCCAACATCAGCTGCGTCCGAGCGGAACTGGTTCCTGTTTGGTGGAACATACTGACAAATGAAAGAGTGTGCAACAGGCTGACAAATGAAAGAGTTGAGAAGCTGGTGGCTCTTCAGTCAATCTTGAAACTCTTTGAGCCCATCAAAGATGACACCACACAAATTGAATCTGAGGAGGAAAACAGTATAAATTCCAAAAAGTACCTCAAAATTCCTCAAAAAGGGAAATTTCCCCAGAACTTTACAACCCTACTCATAACCTTATGTTACTATGATATCAGCTAATTCCACGGTAGGACTATTTAAATGTTTAATTTGTGACAGTGCTCGTTTACATAATTTAATATACACCCAGCAAAATCAAGTTTCACATCCTTTTTCTTTGCAAAGCTTCCTCAGGGTCTCAGTTTTTTCTATCTCTGTCCTGTGAATTCATCTTCAGTTTGTCTTGTAATTCTGTTACACCTATAAACCTATTATTTTGTACAACAATTATCATTAAAACACATGTAATATAATCACAACTAGAATTGTGTTCATCTTGTAATTGGTCTTACATTCAGAGTGCCCTGTCCTGACTCATAGCATGCTCACACAATTAATGTTCCATTTTAATGTATAATGACAAGGACAGGCCATTGAGACCATCTTGGCTTGTCATTTGCCTCACGGACCAGTTTGTAATTTCTAATCAAAAGCTGTCAGCATTTTTTTATTCTTGAAGTTGGTCAGATGCAGATTCAGGTAAGCACTCCATATAATAGACACATTCAATGAGTTAACTTTATTTTTGGAATCCTGATTATTTTTACCAAACTGCACCTGGCAATTACCCATAAAACACTTCTGCACAAGAGGGATGTGCCACCGTGAATGATTAAGCTGGTCTAATTTGATCAGTCTTTTATCTCCACTTTTTTAGCTAATTAATTTATGGTCCAATTACAGCACTCAGACGAGCCCAGAATTATGACAGGACACAAATTATCAGTCGTTTGGAGATGGTGAAGAATGGCATTGCGTAATTGAAAGTTACCGCTGGATCAATGTTTAGAAGCCCCAGTGGGGTACGTCAAATGTGACACCAATCTGAGTTGACAAAAGTAGTGTGCAGTTAATCTCTGGCTCATTTTCTCATCAGTCAGTTCGTTATCTTTCTCTTTCTGTCCGTCTTCTTTTCATCCCTCCTGAGTTAAAGTAGGAGAACTTGACACTGATGGTCATTGCACTGACTGTGCATTTAACAATCCGTCCGTTTTATTATAATAGGCTACTACATTGTTATTGCAAAGAATGTCTGGTTACCGTAATGTTAGGCATGCTATTCATTTTGGGTTTTTTACATTACATATTTCGATTTTTGTTCTCACTCATCGGTATAGAATATGTACAATATAATTATGTGTGCCAAATGTTACCTGCCATGCTATTTAGTTTCTACGAACATTAGGAGAAGCAGAAAGCATATTGCTTTCAGCAACTCCATTGCTTATTAATGAAGAGGTATTGGATATCTTACCCATGTCTCAATAATGGTACAACATTCAGCATCACAGCATGTACAATGTACCGTAGGTACAGAAAAATTTGGAGGGCGAATGGCTTGTTTCTCTCATTAACAATTGATTACAAGTTATTTAAAGGCCCTGGCATGTGGAAAACCCTGAGAATCAGGTAATAAGTAAAAACACAGAGATGACAAAAGTTGTGGGAGCCCCTGTTAGATGGAAGCAAATATGTCTTTTTTTGATAAACAAGTGGCATTGAAGGCACATGTTTGGTACACGGATGATGGAACGGACGACGAAGAGGTCTGGCCAGAGCTATGGTGTGTGTGGTGTGGGAACTTTAACCACTCAGGGGACTGTGCTGAGATGTTGTCGTTCCGTCACCCTGTTCAGAGGTCCCGCCGGGGCCCAGGTCACCACCTGAGGCCGCAACTACACTGCCCTGTCCAGACGGATCCTTGCTGCCACCGCCCTCTCCCGAGGCAGTGCGAGAGGCCACAACCCGGCCCCCCTGTCCCAGGGATCCACCAGAAGCCACCGCTCCACCACCCTGTTCAGGGGAGCTGCCGGAGGTCCCTCACCACCTCCTAATGGCGTGAGCCCTCCAGAGGAATCCTCAGTGCCGCCAACCACAACAGCGAGAGAAGCAGAAGAGCTGCCGGAGCACGCAGCCTCGCCACCCCATCCCAAGGCTCCGCCAGAGGCCGCAGCCCCGCCACCCTGTCCTGGGGAGCCACCGGAGCATGCCACCGCGTCCAGAGGACCTGCCGGGAACCACAACTCGGCCAGCCTGCCCAGCGGAGCCGCCAGAACCAGCCGCCCTGCTGCCTAGTCTAGAGGTCCTGTCCGGGGATCCCGCTGGAGGCCGTGGCCCCGCCGTGCTCCCCAGGGGATCCCTCACTGCCTCCTGTCACCACAATCCCTCCAGAGGATCCCATACTGCCTGCTGCACAGGCCCTCTAGAAGCTCCTCAGCCACCACCCTGTCCCGAAGTCCCACCGCCCTGTCCAGAGGTGCCGCAGCCCCACTGCCCTGTGCCGAGGTGCCGCCAGAGGCTGCAGCCCTGCTGCCCTGTCCGAAAATTCAGACCTTCTCTCACAGGTTCTATCACTGTATTACTATAGAACTGCAGTCTTAATTTAAATAATTAACTTTGCTGAAGACCTTCTCAATGGTATAACAGAAGAGATTTGAACCTGCCCTGCACCATTCCTCAATCCACAAGGCCACATACACCTATATCTGTCTATCCTGCACTGAACCCTGCTCAATCCTTTAGTTTGCACCCGTAAAAAATTATCCAGAGCTCATGGAGGGCAAGCATTAGCATTTGCATTTTATTACAGTCATAGAGATTTAGAGCAAAGGATATATCAGCACTGAGCAGACAGAATTAGTTAACAATGCATTATCTACCTTTTATGGCAGCTATAATTCTTCTCTGTGGCTCAGAGAGAGTGGGGGGGGGGCTGGATATGGGCAGGAGAGGTTGGGGGGGTGGGGGGGGGGGGGGGGGGGGCACAATGGAGTCGATCAAACTTCCCTGATTCTTTTCCTCATTATGGCCATGCGCTTGCTGGGCTTGCTGCATTCGGGCTGGGTGGGAAAGAACCAATGAGAAGATGGATGCCTTGTCTCCAGTGCTTAACCACACATTAAAGTTTATGGGGGGCCCAAATTGGTGGTGGTATAAGCTTGCACCCATATGCTGTATGGATCGCAGGCCTGCTTTATGTACTGGAGAACCTATCACTGTCTGGCACCAGCCACGTGTCTGATGCAGTCATATTTGCCTGCATGAGGAGAGCTAGGCATTACAAATTAGATACTTGTCCTGACATATCGTGTTTTAGTTCCATATTTTAACATTCTTGTGCATTGCATCTTTGTTACTTTTAACATGTTTTTAAAAAAGGAATTTAATTTGCTGTGTAGCTAAATGTCAGAACAAAGAACATTCCCATGTTAACAACATTCTCTCTGTATTATCTCTATATCTCTATATTAGCTTTAATAACTACCTTTTTAATAAAAATGTCAGATAGAACGCTCTGTATTTCAAAGGTTAAGTCTATAACCCAGCCAGCTTGTGTGGAATAGTACAGTAGGCTGACCACTTCTAGGCAGTTTTGACCTTGGGGATACCGCCTGTTCTGGCATTTTGTTTAGGTTTGTTTTGTTTTATTTTGTTCATTTAAAACTCCCAGTGGAAAACATTGACCCTCTCCCCATCCATAATTACATTCATATTTAATGTGATCTGTTGTACTTGTAAGAAATATCTCTGTTGCAAAAACAGGGCCATTTCATAAATTATGCACTTACAATCGTGGGACACAAGGATTTTAATTATTTATTAATTGTGTATATTTTAAAAAGGAGCCTTGCAATGAATTGCAATTCTGGATGTTGAAGAGGAAGCTATTTGGTGTAACAAATTATCTCTGCCTGTCGGTCCCTATCTGCAGAACACAAATGGGCACATTTTTAAAGGCATACAAACCTGCCATGCTAATATACGGCATTCCGCCTGCATGCATGCACATAGCCTACCCATGCAAAAACGACCCATAAAACAGAAGGGGACCTACAGTAAATTAGCCTCCAGATAGTAAATCGGTCTGCCACACAGGTTGGGCCTTCAGATAAATTTTTATTTATTTTTTTAACTGCATTTTCAGTAGTCGTAGGATGTCATCATCGTGGTGGTTCAGTAGTAGTACAGTAGTTACTAATGGCAGGTGTAACAGAAGAGGTTATGCAGATATGAGACAGAACAATGACCAATTGTATATTCATTTCATGCTCTGGAGCATGTTTGAGCGAGAGTTACATAACATCATTGTGGAATAAAAAAATGGATGGATGAATAAATTAATGAATTAATAAATGCTTTACTGTCCCTGATAGGAAATCTTTCTCTTGGCACCATACATACAAGCACAGAATCTGGTAGCCTAGCCTACTTGATACATACAGAACATAAAATACGGCCAGCGGCAACGAATGAAATAAACCTGCAGTACACTTTATCTCTGTATCTCTGTGCTATTGCGAAGCAGCCCACTGGACCAGCTGCTACTGCTGTGTTGTAGTATAGCCTGTAGCCTATGTAATAATAATCATGACAGATTTACAACGTAGGCCTGCTAATAATAATCAAAGGAAAAACAACAATAATAACTGCAATGATAGCAATGATAATTAATTATATGATAAATTGATTTCTATTAGTAGCAGTAGCATCATGCCTAATACAGAAAAGATTATTTGCCACACGTGCTACAAGTATCTTGGATACTCTTTTTTTAAAACCATTTCATTGAATGGGATTCTGTCGTAATTGAAATCCATATTTCCCAGAGTAGCCTACTTAAAAACCTATGCTCTTATCTGAATTGAACTGGACATATTGGCTGTTGAGTCATAAGTTATGAACTGAAAACTGACTGATCAGACAGGCCTTCATAATGTATGTACACAACTGTACATAGACTGTGTATGAAAACTAGACAGAATTTAACTCTGGGGGGAAAGACAGGCTGGAGTAGAGTTCGTATTAATTCCTGGAAGTGCATTGGGTCGTTGATCAGTTTTAGGACCTAGCTGGGAATCACATCCTTTACCAGTGAGGCAAGTTAGGGCCATTTAACTAAATGTTTCATACACTGTTGCTTTGCTTTGTCAGCTTGAATCTGTGCCTGTCTGCAAGAGCGTCACAGAGCAGAAAGAATAAGCTAGTCGTAAATGCAGTTTTGCTATAGGTTGATAGCCTTTTATCTCATTTAAAATAGAGCATGTATGTTATTTTTATAGGTATAATCTTAAATGGCACTGACACTTTTTATATCATCTGGCATTATCTGGCAATGTGTAACATGGAATGTGTAATGACACAATGTGTAATGAAATAACATGGTGATTTAAAGTCATATTGTATCAGAAAGCTTAATTGTTGTATTCCAGCATGTATCAGAATGTGTGAGTTTCCCAGTGCTTTTCGCCAGTATTCTACAGCTGGGGTGTGTTATTCATACCAGCATGGTGTGTTGTGTTGCATCTTTTTTGCTTCAGTATATCTGCAGTCCCCATCTCTGTTTGCAATGCAGTAGGGCTTTCTGTGTGTGTGTGTGTGTGTGTGTGTGTGTGTGTGTGTGTGTGTGTGTGTGTGTGTGTGTGTGTGTGTGTGTGTGTGTGTGTGTGTGTGTGTGTGTGTGTGTGGGGGGGGGGGGGGGGGTAGGGTCAGGAAATACCCAGTTATGACTTTTAATTGCAGCTTTTAATGGCAGCTCTCATAAATGCAGATGAAGCTCAAGCCTTTGGTGCAGCGACATCCCATGAAGCGCACTCCTCCAATGCAACGACTGCACAGATCAGCTGGAGGATCGCAGTGTTAAAAAGGAGAAAGGGAGCAGCTGGCAGCACACGCTTCAGAGCACGCACCCTAGCATACCGCCGACCTAATTGTTTGAGGAGGTCGCAGCAATGACACAGGGCTATAAAAATATAATTGCTCTTAACGCACTGGAGAAAAACTAAAAAGCAGATGATAATAACTGAAAGTTGAAATAATTGTTATATTCCAGGGTACTGGAATATATTATATCTATGTAAAAAAAAAAAAAAAAGTTAATTTATAATATAAATTATTCATATAATGCATAAGTATTAGCAGTGCGCAAGTGACAAGGGAATAGGTGCATTCTGGGGACTGTTGGTACACAAGAACTACATGAGATTAGATGAGGAGTAAATTCAGTTTTCAACGGTTTAAAGCATTAAAAACTGATAAATATATACAAATTTCAGGACCACTATTTATACATGCCGTGTGGGAACGTGAACATTAGGACTAATAAAAATAGACTTATTGCATGGTGTTATCAATTAATTGTCAATCTTCCCAAATATATTAGAGGGGGGTGTAAGACCATAAGGAACACAAGGTTTAATGAGGAGAGCTGGCCATTCAGCCCATCTAGGCTCATCAGTTTTCCTGCTGGCTGAAGTGCACTGTACCAAGCCTAGTCTCCAACATCCTAAGGGTCTCTTCTACCACATGTCCCCGTAAGGTATTCTGCTGAATTAACTCAATTTGAAATGGCTTCTTCATCCAATCAATCCCTTAAAAAATAAGCATGTATGAGGCACACAGTACAGGTTAGGTCCATATATGCTTAGCAACACTGCAGGTTTATTTGATCTAATTAACATGAAAACTAATTTTGTGTTATTGTCTGACAGATGGTTTTGTGTGTGTGTGTGTGTGTGTGTGTGTGTGTGTGTGTGTGTGTGTGTGTGTGTGTGTGTGTGTGTGTGTGTGTGTGTGTGTGTGTGTGTGTGTGTGTGTGTGTGTGTGCCTGTGTCTAACAGTGAGTCAAGATCTTAATATTGCACGTTTCTTTGGTTGGTCGATAAGTATTAAGTCATCATATTTCTTTTTCCTTTCTTAGGATTTGAATAAAAATCTCGACGACATGGGTCATAAAGGCCCCGTATTCATTTCCAATGTTATTTTATGTATGGCTGAGTGGTTCTTTGCTATATCTCTGGGATAAATAATTTTTATTATGTAATGATACAGAAATTAAACATCTTATTTTGATCATTAAAAGTACTTTTTCCCCATTTGTTACTAGATGTGACTGTGCATGCCCATGCTGAAGCGTGTGTCCCTGTGTGCATGTGTGTGTGTGTGTGTGTGTGTGTGTTTGTGTGAGAGCGTGTGGCTACACTATAGTTATTTTGTTAAAACAATTAGAAATGATCTGGACACACAAGAATGCTTGAAATATGTTTCATTATTACTTTTCAGCACATATCATGCGCACAGTACATACAGTAACTCACAGTTTGTGATGCCACTGATTCGGAAGCGTTCTGCCCCAAGCTCCAAAGGCATGTGATAGAGGCAATGGCAATCAACAACCTCCTATCCATATTCACATACAAACACACACACGCACAGTTCTCATCCCCTCACATGGGGTGGTGCTGTCGCATGCCAGGGGACTGGCTCAAAGCTGACTGACTGAGCCTGAACCACATCTCCTGAGCCCCCTCAAATACAACAAACCCCATAAAATACCCTCCGTCTCCTGCTGTGCAGGGACAACATGCTTTTCAGGC
Organism: Synaphobranchus kaupii; assembly: GCA_029718625.1. Lineage (NCBI taxonomy): Eukaryota > Metazoa > Chordata > Actinopteri > Anguilliformes > Synaphobranchidae > Synaphobranchus > Synaphobranchus kaupii. Next base: position 26,097,078 of record CM056380.1, read on the forward strand.
GCTGAAATTGACTGGTGACCTTTGCATTCCATTTGGAGAGCATTGGCCTTTTTCTGGAACATTCCATTACAGGAGGTGCAGCCATGCAGTAACAACCTGAGAGCAGAAACGATTGGGGTAAGAGGAAGAGAAAGAGAGAGAGACAAAGGAATAGAGTGAGCAAGTGAGAGAGAGAGAGAACGCAAAAGACTGCACCACATTTACATAGGTAAATAGGTAAGTAAAGCCATTGCCCTCTGCTTGCTGACGGTGAGATATATACAGTATACAGTATATATACTGTATACATACAGTATACAGTATACATACTGTATACTGTATATACAGTATACAGTATATATACACACACTTCTCACCAGAAATGAGGTGCATACAGTATATATACACACACACACTTCTCACCAGATCTCACTAAATCTCTCTTTTAAAACAATTTTTGAATAAATATGAAATATGGAAAAATATGAGGAAAAAATATGTGAAAATTAAACAATACAGTGCAGTCCATAAGTATTTGGACAGTAACACAATTTTTGTTGTTTTGGCTCTGTACTCCAGCATATTGGATTTGAAATTAAACAATCAAAATGAGGTTAACCCTAGAATGCACAACATATTGAACACACGACATGGGTCCAAATGGACCCGTATTAATTTCCTATGGAATTTGATGCATAGCTGAGGGTCTCTTTGTTACCTCTTTTTAATTAATTCATCTACTCATTTGATATTCAAGGTATTCATTAATTATCTTGTTTTTGATGATCACAAATCATTTATTTTTCCTTTCTTAGGATTTGAATAAAAATCATATTTGTATTACTACCCCAAATTCGACGACATGGGTCAAAGAACCCATATTAATTTCCAATGTTATTTTATATATCGACAGTCTCATAACAAAAGTGCCTAAGTCATTTTTTGGACATTTTGAGATTTTCTGTCTAAATCACTTGATTTATCATTCGTCAACAGTGTAAAAATGCTCAAGTCACTGCAGGTCGCTGTGCACTTCCTGAACCACTTTATGCTATTCTGCCTAAATCCTCATTGACCTAGAATTGAAGCAGTTTTTTGCCTTTTTCTCAAAACTACAAAAAATGACTTAGGCACTTTTGTTATGAGGCTGTCGATATGGCTGAGTGGTTCTTTGCTATATCTCTGAGATAAATTATTTTTATTATGTAATGATACAAAAATTCATTAAACGAGTGCAATGCCCGTTCAAAAAGATTTCTTGGCCCTCTGTATTGCTGTTTGTAGCTTTCTTGAGAAGCGCTCATCCAATCAACTTCACACTCGACACTGCACTTCCTTGGGTCCTGAGCAATTACCTAGCGAATTTCAACTTCATACAGTGCTTCATACAGAAAATAAAACAAAAAAAAGCTCACACTGTTGTTGTTGAATGAATTAAGTTGTTAAGAGTTTTTTATTTATTTATTTTTTTTTACAAACATATTATTACTGTTTAGAGCTTGAAAAACTGTGAGTTACTCTATGTATGTGTGTATGATATGTGCTGAAAAGTAACAATGAAACATATTTCAAGCATTCTTGTGTGTCCAAATCATTTATAATTGTTTTAACAAAATAATTATAGCATAGCTACACACACACACACACACAGGGACACAGGCTTGAGCATGGGCATGCACACTCACATCTAACAAATGGGAAAAAGTACTTTTACTGATCAAAAGAAGATATTTAATAAAGTTCTGTATTATTACATAATGAAAATAATTTATCTCAGAGATAGCGAAGAACCACTCAGCCATACATCAAATAACATTGGAAATTAATACAGGTCCTTTGGGGTACTGATACAATTATGATTTTTATTCACAATCTACGAAAGGAAAAATAAATATGATGCTTTGTGATCATCAAAAACAAGATAATTAATGAATACCTTGAATATCAAATGAGCAGATAAATTAATTAAAAAGAGGTAACAGAGACCCTCAGCTATGCATCAAATTCCATAGGAAATTAATACGGGTCCATTTGGACCCATGTTGTGCATTTTAGGGGTAATCATACAAGTAAGTAAAAGTAAAAACTTAATATTTTAAATAATAGTATTTGATCATAAAAAAACAAGTAGATTGAGGATGTCCTGGCATCCTGAATGATAAAATTAATTTATTTTCAAAAAAACAACAAAGAAAACTAGCCCGGGTCCATTTGGACCCATGTTGTGCATTCTAGGGTTAAAATGACTGTCAGCTTTAATTTCAGGGTATTCACATCCATATCCAGGGTGCAATAGTCAAAAAATGACTCCTTCCTCCACTACCACCTCCCTTCCTCCACTAAACCAATCTTTGGTTCCTCCCTCCCTCTACTGTCCCAATACTGGAGAAGACGAGCGAAGCTGCTTCAAACTCGGCTTCTCCTCCCCTCCGGCGAAGCATACATCAATGTATCCTACTGCGGAAGTTTTTTCACATTTTTGGGTGACATCATCGCACTCACACCCACAGACGCAACAGTGATGATGCATAGCTATGCCTTATATGAATTTCCCGAAGATAATGATGGCCCAATGCAAGATATTTAGCCTAAATTGTGGGTGCTTCAGTAGGTTATTTGCACACAAAGGACATATCATCCTACAACGGATAACAAAATGCCAGTCTGTTTTTGTGGTTAATACGATACATAAAAATTTGCCAATTTAAGTCGGGGAAACAGCTTTATTGCTTGCACATCAACATTGCTTATTAACGAACATGACTATACATAAATATAGCCTAAGCATGACAACTACCATTTCAGTATGTGAATAGTCCTATGCATTAATGAATTTATTCAACCAATCGTTTCCAAAGGACGTTTTTAAATTTGATTTCAGATACTGTGGGAAATAGGCCTAATTGTTTTTCAGTGTGACCACTGCAATAATATGAACATTGGGAATAATATCTCTAATATGACAAATTTTTTCCACTAATCTAGCCTACAGGAATGTTTCAGGAATTTACATATGTGATATGCAAGGAACTGATGGCAATATCAGGCTGTAGTGTACCTACAGTAGCCTATATGAGGTGAATTAGTGCTCAGTATGTTCAGACATCGGGAACAGTAAATTGTTATGTTTGCATAGGCTATACTACATGATGTTCACTTTGATCTAATACCAATTACATATTAATTAGCGTCTCGACGCGAACTGCAATGTCAGGTAGGCGACATGTTTATAACTACAGAGAATACCAAACCCGGACTACTTCGCTAGGACTAACCCGAAGTAGTCCGGGTTTGGTATTCTCTTTATTCACTGGTCCTTCTGTTGAGCACCTATAGTTCCTTGTCTATATAGCCGGCTTGTAGCGCGTTTGGGATCACCCCCTTTTTACTATGTTTATAACTACTTCTACTTGAAACTTAAAAGATATTTTGTAGCTTTAAATGGGCTGGCCGTGCATAAGATCTGTGATTGGCGCTGGGACTCATTGTGGGCTTGCGCGTCAGTCAAAGTTATGATAGGGCAACTTCAGCAATAGTCGACAGCAATTTTGATGACGGTGAAGCAGATTCGCTGTTTTTTCTTTACGGCTCCTTTCCTCCACTCCCTTCCTCCACATACTTCTGGGTAGTAGAGGAGTGGTAGTGGGGGAGTGGAGGAAGGGAGGTGGAGAGTGAAGAATATTGGGATGCACCCCCAGTGATCCACCTAAGAATTACAGCCCTTTTTACATATAGTCCAACCATGACTGTCTGAAGTCTGCGACCCATAGACATCACCAGTTGCTGGGGATCTTCCCTGGTGATGCTCTGCCAGGTCTATACTGCAGCAATCTTCAGTTGCTGTTTGATTCAGGGTATTTTTGCCTTCAGTCTTCAGTAAGTGAAACACATGTTCAATTGGATTCTGGTCAGGTGATTGACTTGGCCAATCCAGAACATTCAATTTTTGGGCCCTTCAAACTCCTTGGTTGCTTTAACAGTGTGTTTGGGGTCACTGTCCTGCTGCAAAGTCAAGCACTGTCCAATGATTTTTGAGGCATTTAGTTGGACCTGAGCAGAAAAGCTGTTTCTGTACACTTCAGAATTCATCCTGCTGCTGCCATCATCACTCACATCATCAGTAGAGACAAGTGAGCCAGTTCCAGTGGCAGCCATACACGTCCAAGCCATAACACCCCCACCACCATGTTTCAATGATGAGAGGGGGTGCTTTGGATCATGAGCAGTTCCTTTCTTTCTCTACATTTTTCTCTTTCCATCGCTTTAGTACAGGTTAATACATCTGTCCATAAGAGTTGTTCCACAACTCTAGTTTTTAAAAAAAATGTACTTTTAAGCAAACTAACCTGGCCGTTCTGTTCTTGAAACTTTCCAGTGGTTTGCATCTGAGGTTATGCTGGTGTAGTCATCTCTATATTTTTGTCTTTGATACATCTACAGTTGAAGTCGGAAGTTTACATACACTTAGGTTGAAGTCATTAAAACTAATTTTTAACCACTCCACAGATTTCATGTTAGCAAACTATAGTGTTGGCAAGTCAGTTAGGACATCTACTTTATGCACGACACGTAATTTTTCCAACAATTGTTTACAGATTATTTCACTTTTAATTTACTATATCACAATTCCAGTGGGTCAGAAGTTTACATACACTAAGTTGACTGTGCCTTTAAACAGCTTGGAAAATTCCAGAAAATGATGTCATGGCTTTAGAAACTTCTGATAGGCTAATTGACATTATTTGAGTCAATTGGAGGTGTACCTGTAGATGTATTTTAAGGCCTACCTTCAAACTCAGTGCGTCTTTGCTTGACATCATGGGAAAATCAAAGGAAATCAGCCAAGACCTCAGAAAGAAAATTGTGGACCTCCAAAAGTCTGGTTCACCCTTGGGAGCAATTTCCAAATGCCTGAAGGTACCACATTCGTCTGTACAAACAAAAGTACGCAACAACACGCAGCCGTCATACCGCTCAGGAAGGAGACGCGTTCTGTCTCCTAGAGATGAACGTGCTTTGGTGCGAAAAGTGCAAATCAATCCCAGAACAACAGCAAAGGACCTTGTGAAGATGCTGGAGGGAACAAGTACAAAAGTATCTATATCCACAGTAAAACGACATAACCTGAAAGTCTGCTCAGCAAGGAAAAAGCCACTACTCCAAAACCACCATAAAAAAGACTACAGTTTACAACTGCACATGGGGACAAAGATTTTACTTTTTGGAGAAATGTCCTCTGGTCTGATGAAACAAAAATGTAACTGTTTGGCCATAATGACACACCTTTATGTTTGGAGGAAAAAGGGTGAGGCTTGCAAGCCGAAGAACACCATCCCAACCGTGAAGCACGGGGGTGGCAGCAGCATGTTGTGGGGGTGCTTTGCTGCAGGAGGGACTGGTGCACTTCATAAAATAGATGGCATCATGAGGAAGGAAAATTATTCCCTTAATCTTTTAATCTAATGTTGCTGATTACATCTTAATTACGTATTAATGGTTACATATTAATGAATGTCTCGATGCAAACCGCAATGTCAGGTACATTGTAAACTGCACATGCAAATATTTATACTCGAAACGTTCAGGCAGTTTTGTATACTTCCGGGTAAGAGACGAGTGGTAGTGGGGGAGTGGAGGAAGGGAGGTGGGGAGTGAAGAATATTGGGACGCACCCATTGAAGCAACATCTCAAAACATCAGCCAGAAAGTTAAAGCTTGGTTGCAAATGGCTCATCCAAATGGACAATGATCCAAAGAATACTTCCAAAGTTGTGGCAAAATGGCTTAAAGACAACAAAGTCAAGGTATTGGAGTGGCCATCACAAAGTCCTGACCTCAATCCAATCAAAGATTTGTGGACAGAACTGAAAAAGCGTGTGCGCGCAAGGAGGCCTACAAACCTGACTCAGTTACACCAGTTCTGTCAGGAGGAATGGACCACAATTCCAGCAACTTATTGTGAGAAGCTTGTGGAAGGCTACCCGAAACGTTTGACCCACGTTTGACACAATTTAAAGGCAATGCTACCAAATACTAACATGTATGTAAACGTCTGACCCACTGGGAATGTGATGAAAGAAATAAAAGCTAAAATGAATCATTCTCTCTACTATTATTCTGACATTTAACATTCTTAATTCTTAAGTCGTGATCCTAACTGACCTAAGACCGGGAATGTTTACTAAGCTTAAATGTCAGGAATTGTGAAAAACTGAGTTTAAATGGATTTGGCTAAGGTGTATGTAAACTTTCGACTTCAACTGTATGCCTACATGATGGAGAGTGTTCTTGATCTGTTCGACAGTTGAAAGGGGGTTTTTCTTCACAATTGAAAGTATTCTTCGGTACAGTGGTCTTCTGTGGTCTATCAACTCATTTGTTATTGCTGAGCTCACCAGTGCGTTCTTGACAATGTAACAAACAGTTGATTTTGACCCACCCAATGTTTTAGCTATGTCTCTCGATTTATTAAGATTTTTCTGCCCCATGATGGCCTGCTTTTACTGGCATTGACACTTTTTTGGGCTTCATGTTGAGAGGAAACAGCAACAGACTACGAATACAAATTCCACACCCAGAATCAACTTTAGACTCTGTGTTAGCTTTCTTGTTCATAACCTAATGATGCAAGAACACACAGCTGGCTAAGAAACAGCTGAGCAGACAATTGTCCAATTACTTTTGGGGACTACATATGAAAAGGGCTGAAATTTCTACGTGGTTCACTCGATATGGATATAAATACCCGCAAATTAAAGCGGACAGTCTGCACTTCGTAAGAGTACCTGAAAATAAGATAGAGTCTTTTGATGTTGCTGGGTCAGAGACATCAGGAAGTCTTGGCATGCAAGGGATAAGCAACCAAATATTAAATATGATGCCTTTATTTAAGTTTATCTTAATTTTAACACTACATGGCCAGAAGTATCAGGAGACCCCTTGGGTCTGGGGCTGTCTTAATCATACGGGCGAGGCTCCTTAGTCCCAGTGAAGGCACATCTTAATGCTACAGCATACAATGACATTCTAGACAATTCTGTGCTTCCAACTCTGTGACAACAGTTTGGGGAAGGCCCTTTCCCGTTTCTGCATGACAATGCCCCCGTACACAAATTGTGGTCCATACAGAAATAGTTTGTCGAGATCTGTGTGGAAGAACTTGACTGGCCTGCACAGAGACCTGACCTTAACCCCATCTAACACCTTTGGGATCAATTAGAAAGCCAACTGCGAGCCAGGCCTAATCACTCAACATCAGTGCCCAATCTCACTAATGCTCTTCTGGCTGAATGGAAACAAATAGAAATGTTTCAACATCTAGCGGTAAGCCTTCCCAGGAGAGTGGATGTTATAGCAGCAAATGGGGACCAACTCCATATTAATGCCCATGATTGTGGAATGTGATGTTTGACGAGCAGGTGTTGGACGAGCAAATAACACAGTGTCATGCACCATAGGTCAGGTCAGTGTCATGCCATCTCTTCCTGACTATGTGGGTTTCTCAAAGTCTAACATTTTTCACCGTGAAAAAGTCTTTCCTCTTTGCCACGAGTTCAAATGTAAAGAGGTAAAGAATGCATTGTTCCCCAGGGACAGACAGCCATGCCACAGGAAACTTGTAAGTGAATGCGCGCGGCCGGACCTGGCACACGCGGTGCCAGCCAGGCACGTCTGACCCTCCTCTGTGGCTGCGTTGTAATTGGTGCCATTGATCACAGAGCGCTTTAATGGAAATGGATGCGGCCTTTCTCTCTGCACACAAGGGATGCAGAGAGATGATTTATCCACCTGACGCCTGCTGCTAATTGCTCACATTATCAGCTCTCTATGAAACATTGGAGAACTTTTGCTATTAATGCCTATTAGAATTCAAGTGGGTAGCTTAATCACGGTGGACAGCATCTGTCAGTCTCTCCTGCAGGAAAACCTACCACTAAAGCACTGCAGAATAAATAAGGCAAGAACAATCTCTCCATCTAGCGTTAGATTTTTCCCCGTAGATTTGTTTGCTGTGAATCATCCCCGTTAAGTACGAATGCAGGAAACTGCAAACTCGCTCAACCAGTCCGCAATCAATAAAGTGAGGAGAGGAAGAGATAACAAGCGCATATCTCCTCCAGCGCCATGTTAGGATTGCCCAAACGAAGGGACAGTTCGCGCTAAACGATGAGAGAGAAGGCACGCAGGGGAGCAATGGAGAGCTTTCTGTCTGTGGCTGCCCATTGTCGTAGGCCCACTTCAGTGGATAAGCTACCACCACAGTCATTAGGAGATCGCCTGAGCGGGGACACCCGTGGCGCCACCCGGCTAGGCGGTGCCCAGGAGGCGGCCATCGCTAGCTTGTCCCGGGCCGCCATGCGCCTTTGCCCCCGTGCAGCCATTTACGAGCACAGGGCAGCGTCGGCTCGTCTGACTACGACTGGTGCACAGGGGAGGTTAGCCCATTGCCCGTCCCGGCTGCTCAGCTAATGGCAATACAGCTTCGCCCCAGCTCTCTGGACAGGGCAACCGCCTGACAAAGGCAATCTGGAACTAATTGGATTTCACACGGTCTGTACTTGCCGCATAACTAGACCCAACACACTCTCACCATTGATACAGATAAAACACACAGAAAGCACACATATGGTATCGGAACAGACATACCGTCACAGACATACCACACCATTGTAGGCTACGAGCAGAATCCCGTAAGAGATGAGAAAGGAACTTTAAACTTTGGCTAGTCCTAATTAATTTCTGAGTGTTTTTTTGTTTATGTTTTATGAATTGTATTTTATGAAATTAACCAATTTTATAAAGATAAAATTTTTTAAATGAATGCAATTGACACTGTTGTCATCAGGACATTGTAACTATACATTTTTTCCCCCCACTTTATTCTGATGGGGAAATCAGGCAGGGTTATTGATCAAGATGGTAACACAGTAGAGAAAGCAGCATTGAAAGGAACAAATATGCATATGGATTGAGAGTCAGCCACCCTACGAAGTGCGCCACATGGTCTCCAAAGTAATATTTATTTTATCTAGAGATACACTGCACCCTTACTGACAAATCATTGTCAAAAACACACACCAAAGTTTGTTTTACTTGGTGTGGTTACTGTGGTCACGTCTGATATCACTTTGTCACGAAAGACATATGAAGGACACTCTCTCAGGAAGTGTCACCCCCTGTACCCGCTCAAATTATCAGAAAGAAAAAAACTAATTCATTTACTAAAATCCATGGGTTTTTTGCCCCTGATAAAATGCATCTCCAAAAATAAGGGCAAAACCCAATATAAAAAATGAACAATCTGTCAGAAGACACATTGGACACAACAATCCATAAAATATGGTGGTAAATAAATCAAGGAATGATGGGAAAGCCAGCGCTGAAGCTAGCAAAATATCTTTAACTGAGGCAGAATTGACACCTGTTCCAAGCTATGTCTACAGGGATTGAAACATTTAAGTTACACATGCCAGCACACAATAAAGAACTTACTTAATGTTATACTTTTTGCTTCTGAAAAATCAGTAGGCATTCAGCTCCATCTTCTGGTGAGTTCTTGTTCCGTATTACCATTTAGTCACAGGGAAGACTGCACTGCTCATATTCATTTCAAGTAAAGAAAATAAGACATTTCATGCGGTAACCTTACAGGATGAGAAATCTGCCATTTTTGTGTACAACTGAAATAGATGATAGGCAACACAATCCCATAACGCTAGATCAAAAGGTAGGGCTTGGCACAACACGTAGCATTTAAAACAGGGGGCAGTAAACTGGAGATCAATAGTAGACACTCAATGGTAATTTAAGGCAGAGTTAGTACCCAAGATACCTGGGACCTGATGAGATGAAACTTTCAGAAGCTGAGGGAGACAGGCGGGACCTGATGAGAGATGAGACTTTCAGAAGCTGAGGTAGACAGGCGGGACCTGATGAGAGATGAGACTTTCAGAAGCTGAGGTAGACAGGCGGGACCTGATGAGAGATGAGACTTTCAGAAGCTGAGGTAGACAGGCGGGACCTGATGAAAGATGAGACTTTCAGAAGCTGAGGTAGACAGGCGGGACCTGATGAGAGATGAGACTTTCAGAAGCTGAGGGAGACAGGCGGGACCTGATGAGAGATGAGACTTTCAGAAGCTGAGGTAGACAGGCGGGACCTGATGAGAGATGAGACTTTCAGAAGCTGAGGGAAACAGGCGGGACCTGATGAAAGATGAGACTTTCAGAAGCTGAGGGAGACAGGCGGGACCTGATGAGAGATGAGACTTTCAGAATCTGAGGGAAACAGGCGGGACCTGATGAAAGATGACTTTCAGAAGCTGAGGTAGACAGGCGGGACCTGATGAGAGATGAGACTTTCAGAAGCTGAGGGAGACAGGCGGGACCTGATGAGAGATGAGACTTTCAGAAGCTGAGGGAGACAGGCGGGACCTGATGAGAGATGAGACTTTCAGAAGCTGAGGGAAACAGGCGGGATCTGATGAGAGATGAGACTCAGAAGCTGAGGGAGACAGGCGAGACCCAGCAGTTCTATAGGTGGGCATCTAACGTAGCTTGATCATGCCCTTTGTTCTTCCTTCAAGAAATCGGTGGCAATTTCAACAATAATTTTATAGTGCGAGATGGGCACAGAAGTCAAAAGGGGAAATGAGTTGCCTAGCCCTGGCCAGATGTTAAATGTGGGCAGGATTAGACCAGCCAGAGGACTCACTCATCACGCTTGTATCGTAATATATTCTGTAAATCACTCTGCATAAACAAATCTAGGAAACACAGACAATTGGTTTGAGTTCACTGCGTTTCACCCCCCCAACAGACAAGTTGTTGACTTTTGTCCAAATCAAATTTGAATCATAGCAAAAACATTTAGCGGCAGGTCTCCAGGCTGTATAAAATGTGTGCATGTGTAAAACGGTTAATTCTGTAAAAGCTTGGGACTTTAGCACCCTCTGCTGGGTATATTCCAAGAAACAAAAGACTTTCTAAGACTTAGAAAAGCTGCCTTTGAGCAGGGCCCCATATTTTAAAGGGTTGCCAATTGGGCTACCACTAGTCAGTTATTGTATATTAGGTGCTGCAAAATGCTTGAAATCTACATTGAAATATCCACTGTTTATATACAGTATATAGCCATTTGTCCACATGTTCAGGGGCCTCCAACCTTAATCACAAGAATGCAAACACCTTCTACAAGACAGAAGCCACTTCTGACTTAATGACAGACAATTTCCTTTCACCATTATAAATGAGGTTTACTACAACTTGATAAGAACATACAAAATCAAAAGTGCCAGCCAATCTTTGCATAGACACTTCCAAAGACATAACATGAATATTATAAAATGTAGGAAAGATATGTTAAAGGGTACAGAGGATAATAGGAGGGCATACAGATAAAAGGGGAAAAAATATGGCAACACTCAAGCTACATATTGGTACAGGTATGCCTTTTACTAATCAACATCATTAATCAACACCATATATTACTAAAAACCCTGTTGAATCTGCCACAGAAAAGGGATTCTATGACAACCTGAAGTGACACGCAGTACTCATACACCAGATTTATATGTAGTTTATATATGCAACTTTATCGACTCAATTTCAGAAAAAGCTGTTAGTAGGTGTTGCAAATGCATGCTTGGACGTGGCTGTTTTCATGTAGAATCAGTTTAAAAATGCAAAATTTGTGAAGTTCCAGTGACCCATGTCTGCCTGGATTTCCCCTTTCTTTGTGAAGCTCCATGTTAAACTAATATTTCCTGCACTTCGACAGCTTTTCTTTCCGATTTGATTTAAATTATGATGCATTGTCTTGCGTCACATTTAGTTTCAGTGCTCTCAAAGTATGCAATGTAGGAAAAACCTGAGGGAAAAAAATACCCTCAAGAGTATGGTACATAAGACAGAGGCAGAAGTAATAAAATCTATAGCAATTCTATCCCCCCAGGGGGTGATGGCTAGTACTCTCCCAGAAGAACCGTCAAACCAGCCTACACTGGGACAGTATGCCACAAGAACGCCATATGTCCCTTTCTACACCCGTGTGTCCAATTAAAAGATGCATTAAAATATACCATACCCCAAAAACAGGATTGCTTGCTTCTCTAAGGTCACACACAGTCACATTCAGAAACTGTCAATCTACTCCTTGTGTATCAAATTAAGAATGAGATTACAGGACATGATAAGAGAATGCAGTCAATGTCCACCCCGACCCTCTGAACAAAATCCTAAATTTACATCCATTTCTTCCTCCAATGTAGGACTTACAACACAAAAAAAAAAGGGTTGGCCCTTCACTTTGTTGATTGCAACATGTCTGAACATGGGACGGAAATTAATGGATAAAGTGAGCAGTGTCCTCGGTTGTTGGCTAGTTTTGCATCTTTAAAAAAAAGCCCTCTTTTCCATTCCAGAGGGCTGGAGGTGACAATATTACGTGTCAATTTCAGGGCAGGTTCTGCATTTGGGGCAACTTCATTAGCTCCATCTGGCAGCTCCACCCTCACGCTGTAACGGCGTCCTTCTCTTTCTTGTCTCCGTCCTCATGCCAGGTGAGCCTCTCCTCGTAGAATGCAATGACGATCTGCGGACACTTCTGATTGGCCTCTTTTGCCAGCACCAGGTCCGCCTCGTCAGAGTCTTTCCTGTGTTGGGGGAAGGAGGATGGAGTTGGTGGAGAAAACAGGCAAAAGGCCAAATACCACATTATCCACATTTTTTAGCTCTGGTTTAGCTCTTGTTCCCTTGCCCATTTAAAAACAAAAAATAAACTGAATATGCAATTTTTTTAAACAGAAAAAAGGATTGTACAGTGCTACAGAAAGCATTTACCCCCTTAAAATTAGAATGCATTGAAATATTTTTCACCCCTTCATGAAGAGAATATATGACACAATGCAATGTACAATGCAAATATATATCTTGCAATGCAAGTACGGCTGAGCCTTCTCTGTATAATATTTTGATATTAGAATTTTTTCCCAATAATGGATGCGACTTTGCTCCAACTATAGACAGTCGTCTCGGCGATATTTTCAAATATCGCAATATCCAATATTATTGGATATCGTGACAACCCGAGTGGGTTGTGCATATTTCTTCCATTTTGTTACAATGGACTTAAGTGCTCCTAGGAAGGTCTTTTTTATAACCTTCTGAATCTGCACATTCTTGCCTCCAAATAACAACAGCTCAAATTTCCACCAGCAGTTCCTTGGATGACTGATTTGCCATTTCAGTTGCGAGACCTTACAAAGTCTGTTGTATTTATTCTGCAATCATGCAATTGAATACAGGAAGATTCGAAATATAGGTGGACTTTGCTAATGTATTTACAGATCTCTCAAGAAAATAATATTAAATACTTTCATTTCTACATTATAGAGTTGCTTATAGGAGTAGGAAAACATCCAATTTTATATTCCAATATTTTAATACATCCCATTTATTTTAATTAGACTTTCCAGCACAGGAAAACAAGAAATAATCAACAGGAGTGAAATTTTCTGAAGGCACTCTATAATAGAAATGATTACTCTATGAATTCATCATGAAAACCATTTCAAGACAGTTACAAGCTATATAATAGTCAAACTATAATAAGTCATAATTTCTTCACCATTTCATGAGGAACATGAGATCCCCACAGGAGTCTGTGGCACCGATGATCTTCTCTGGTTCCAGCCCTCTCTCGAACCCGCGCGCAATCAGATCATCCTGCACAGCAAAACACAACAACTGTTAGTGCATTTCACTACCCCATACAGAACGTAAATTTAAATGAATGATCTTGTAAAATACTTTTCCCCTCCTCTCATCCTAAGGTTAGCTGAGCAGGGGCTGTTTCACGAACCACAATTACTGAGTTAGCTTGATAACCAAAGTAAAAACCCGGAACAGCTCTTTTTCTTCAGTCCATGTTCCAGATTTTGGAGGGTTCCGGGTTTTACTCAGTGCAGTTATTCAGCCAACTTGCTTCATGAAACAGGCCCCAGGAGCTGTCATTTGCTAGCTATTCAAAACAAACGTCGTCATCACCTTATACCCATTAATTTATTCGCTATGAAATTAAATGCCTCAGTTAGTTAAAATACGGGCGTGAATCTAAATGCACACTGTCCTAAATATATGTTATATCTCAATCGGTAGCCTACTCATGAATTATAATGTTAGCTAAGTAATGGTGCACAACGAGGTCTGTGGATGCATCTCACGTTAACGTTACTGGTAGCCGATTGGCTTGCCGATAGCTAGCTAGCAATGTTAGCGTAGTTTACATTCATCGGCAGTTTGCAAACATTTATTAAGATCGCAATTAAAGAATGGCTAACATTACTGTTGTGTTAATACACTATCATTATTGACAATATTCAATTAGCTAGCAAGAGAAACTTGTTCCTTCCTTTCATTCAGTGAGTCTTCCTCCAGCGGCACTCTGACTGAGTGAAGACTCCATGTCACATGATATGTTGAGGGTAACGAGAACACTATATAGTTCTGTGGCAAGAACCACTAGATGGAGTGCTCGGAGCACCCACGTGTCAGTGTAAAAAAAAGAAGCCTATATCGGTCGTTCATATCGGCCACATGTCGTCCTTGACGACCGATACAGTATGGTCCAGAAACAAATATCGGCCCGATATATTGGTCGAGCCCTAGTTTCTTGTCCCTTGCAGAGCGCATATTAAATTTGTTTGCTAAACATCACAAATTTTGTGACAAAATAGCTCACTTGAGGGAAAAGAGCAAGGGAAGGGAATGTGTTAAATTGAAGCCGATTGCAGCTGTATTGCAGGGGATTTTGGCACATTTTTTTGGGCCGCTACCCACACGGTTAGCTGTGTTGCTCATTTCACGAATGCATGATCCTTACAAGTTGTACCTCGTTGTAAAGGTGACTAATAAGGCTTTCCAGCGATACAAAATACAATACCAATTGGTATTATTAAAGGGGAGGAATAATCGACCGAAATAACGTTTCCAAACTTTTTTTGAGGAGTTTAGTTCCCTGTGTTTTTCCTGTCTGTTTGTTATAGTTTATAATAGTATTTAGAATAGAAGTGTAGTATTGCTGATTTACCCACAGCTTACTGTGAACTACAGTCAACGTTCATTACTAGGGATAGCTGCTACATTATGGGAAGGATGTGCTTTGTCTTGTCTGTTCTGTAGTGATCTTGATGATGTCTCTGTATGCACTTACTGTACGTCGCTTTGGATAAAAGCGTCTGCTAAATGAATGTAATGTAACCCTTTGGACTTTGTTTTACAAAAGTCAGAATTACTCTAAGTACTGAAACAAAGTGACAGAAGCTCAAACACAGTGGAAGTTTCTTTTTTTTTCCTCGCCTAAAACATTTATAATTTTTTTGATATCAATACTTTTAAAGGCAAGCCTAGTTTTTGCAAGTTGGAATTAAGGACTCTGACAGCGCTCTGTAGGCTATGCGTGAGTAACTTGGCTTTTTTTACGTCAGAGACGTTTATCAGATATCGCTTATTTTTGATAGCTAACTAATGATGAATAATGCATGAAGATAATGACATTGAGAGAGACATGCATACAGAATACATGCATTCAAAATAAATGCATGCAGACAGGGCAGACGCCCTGTACTGACGAGATTGAGAACATTTCTCCTATTACCGATAGCCCACAATTACATTAAACGAGTTTGTAGATGAGCTGTATTTAATGTCTAATGAAATACAATGAATAGTTTAGTTTTCTGTGGCGCAATGGATGTACAGTCAAGCCGGAAAGTCTGCACACTCCTTTCACCTGCTCCACGTTTTATTACGTTACAGACATATTCTACAATAAATTGAGTTCATTTTTTGCCTCAGAATTCTACACAAAATAGCCCATAATGACAAAGTGAAAACAGGTTTTTAGACATTTGTGCTAATTTATTAAAAATCTAAATGTAAAATATCATATGTACACAAGTGTGCACACCCTTTGATATGACACCCAAAAGTGAGCTGAGGTGCATTTTGTTTCCACTGATCCTGCTTGAGATGTTTCTACAACTTAATTGGAGTCCACCTGTGATAAATTCAATTGATTGGACATGATTGGGGATTGCCAACACCTGCCTATATAAGGTCCCACAGTTGACAGTGCATGTCAGAGCAAACTCCAAGCCATGGGGTCAAAGGAATTATCTGCAGACCTTAGAAACAGGATGGTGTCAAGGCATAGATCTGGAGAAGGGTACGGAAAAATCTCTGCAGCTTTAGAGGTCCCAAAGAGCACAGTGGCCACCATCATTCGTAAATGGAAGAAGTTTGGAACCACCAAGAATCTTCCTAGACCTGGCCGCCTGGCCAAACTGAGCAATCGGGGAAGACGGGCCTTAGCCAGGGAGGTGAGCAGGAACCCGAGGGTCACTCTGACAGAGCTCCAGCGTATCCTTGTGGAGATGGGAGAACCTTTCAGAAGATCAACCATCCAGGCAGCACTCCAACAATCAGGCCTTTATGGTAGAGTGGCCAGACGGAAGCCCCTCCTTAGTAAAAGGCACATCACAGCCCGCTTGGAGTTTGCCAAAAGGCACCTAGAGGACTCTCAAACCACGAGAATCAAGATTCTCTGGTCTGATGAAACCAAAATTGAACTTTTTGGCCTGAATACCAAGCGTCACGTCTGGAGGAAACCAGGCACCGCTCATCACCTGGCTAATACCATCCCTACAGTGAAGCATGGCGGTGGCAGCATCATGATGTGGGGATGTTTTTCAGCAGCGGGAACGGGGTGACTAGTCCTGATAGAGGGAAAGATGAATGCAGCTAAGTACACCGAGATCCTTGAAGAAAACCTGCTCCAGAGCGCTCTGGACCTCAGACTGGGGCGAAGGTTTACCTTCCAACATGACAACGACCCGAAGCACACAGCCAAGAGAACAAAGGAGTGGCTTCGGAGAAAGTCTGTGCATGTCCTTGAGTGGCCCAGCCAGAGCCCAGACCTGAATCCACTTGAACATCTGTGGAAAGAGCTGAAAATGGCTGTGTACCGACGCTCCCCATCCAACCTGACGGAGCTTGCAAGGATATGCCAAGAGGAATGGGCAAAAATGTCCAGAAACAAGTGTGCCAAGCTCGTAGCTTCTTTCCCAAGACGCCTTGAAGCTGTAATCGCTGCGAAAGGTGCAGCAACCAAGTATTAGGCTAAGGGTGTGTACAGATATGTAACCCCTAAATAACCTATTTTTGTCAGTAAAATAAAATTGCATATTTTCTAAAAACCTGTTTTCACTTCGTCATTATTGGCTATTGTGTGTACCTGTGCGAATGACTTATGAGGTAGGAAATACATTCAACATGTTTATTAAACCACAAGGACACAAGGACAAATTTTCTCCCCAAAAAACATTGTATGTAAACAAAAAACAAGTTGTTTACAATTAAACTACATAGTATACCTTTTAGTCTTGTGCCATCGTGTGCAAGGCAGCATCGTCCCATCGAGCCCTCTAGCAATTGCCGATGGTCGATTCTATCGAGGGGTGCACGGGGGTGGGGGCGGGGCTATTGAACAGCGGGTCTTTTGCTTACTTATTATGGCATAGCCTACCATTGCGAACTGTATTCACTATTTTGTCCAAATATAATAAAGAATAATATACAACAGATTTCACGTCTATTCTAGATTAGCTAGTAGAGGCTATTTATCTCACATGACCGCTATCCAACGAGACAGTCAGCATCACGGTCAGCGCTCAGGAGCTAATAGTTTCCCTAAGCCTTTCTGCGCCCTCGTCTGTCTTATAGCAATTCGTTTCATTTTACTAATTTCATTTAATTTTGTGAAGAAGCTAGACGAGTAGTCATCACGTCCATTATCTTTTTTTTCTTGTAGTGAGCGATTCACAACATCCCCTTTATGCTGCGTGCCATCCCGCAGTCCATCTCCATCTGTACGTAACTTCTCTCACTTAGCACTATCGGGTTAGACCTTTTTAACTAACCTAATGTAATCAAAAATACATAATTTACACTGAAACAAATTATTTTTATTGATAATCAGAAACTATTTATAGCCTAAACCTATAAAATAAAGAGACAAGACCTATAGGCTTACGTTTGACAGATTTTTTTTCGTTATCGGGGACTTTTTTCACTGATGAAATGGTTAAGCTAGGCTATATTACATTGTGAATTACATTATTTACTATTCTACATGAACCTGTTGAATCAATTTGAGATTATAGCAACTCCTAAATCGTTTCAATGTTTCGCTTGAGTGACGAAGACGTTCCGTGTATCAATATAGCGGCCACCTTTTCATCCAATCTAGTTTATTTCTCTGATCACATCTTTCATTAGTCTACAGTCAGATTGTACAATATTAGGCTATATTTGTTTCCATGCCCCGAGTCCGACACCGGTAAGCTTGTTGTGCTGTTAGAATAAAAAGGCTGTTGAGGGATAGGCTATATGGCTACAGCTCACCACTCCGTAGCCTAAGCCTACACTCCGTTCTAGACTGAACAATAGTTTATCAATAGCACTATTAAATACGAAATATAATTTCTTTAATTAGGCCTGAATGAAATTATATAGTTAGTTGCACTGTGGTCTAACAGAAGGTAGGCTATCAGCGTGATTTTGCTCAATCCAGGTAAATTATAGCGCCGATCCGCTGCATAGGCGATCACATTTCAAAGTCGCGGACAACACGTTACATTGTAAATGCATGGTAGAGTAGAAAATGTATTAAAAACACAGAATGAAAGGCGAAATTTGAATTTTAAGAATTAAAAAAATAAAAATCGTCCAGCCATCGACAAAGATATAGCCATCGCCGATGGGTTCAACCATTGTCAATAGTCGATTCCATCGACCATCGTCCCAAGCCTAATACCTTTAATAGAACATTTGTTAAAAACAATTGCAATCAAAAATAATAAGATTCAACAATAGGTTCTTAAATTGTCTCAAGGGCAATAAGGAGTCCAATTTAAAATGTCATTGCAAACCATTCCAAATATGAGTGGAATAAAAGCAAAAAGCAGTCTGTCCCAGGTCAGACTTTGTCTTGGGGACCCGGAGTACAAGCCAGTCTTGTGAGCGTGGGATAGTTTGCAGTGTTCCAATTCAAAAGTGAGGATAAATAAAGTGGTAACCTGCCCAGCAGGGCTTTATAGATAAAAACATAACAGCGCTGATCACATCTCACAGATAGAGAAAGCCAGCCAACCTTTTCATAAAGATGACAGTGATGTGTGCCAAATATATCACCTGTGATGAATCTTAGAGCAGAGTGGTAAATGGCATCTAGAGGTTTAAGGGTAATTAAGGCTGCATGTCTGTAAATGATGTCTGTCTCTATAGTCTAAAACTGAGAGAAATACTGCCTCAATTACTCTTTCTGCAGAAAACAGGAAATTATATTTTGACCTCAACTTCTTAGCAAGAATGTTTGCATGAATTTTGAAGTCAAGTTTTTCATCTATCCAAACACCTAGATATTTATAATGGGGGACTCTCTCAATAATAGTACCATCTAAAGAGTAAATTCAGAAACTGCTGTAATCAATCTTCTTTGCTCTGGAAAACAGCATACATTTTGTTTTCTCTGTGTTCAGAACAAGTTTAAGATTAAAAAATTGTTCTTGAAGAGTAATCAAAGAATTTTGTAGGAAGATGATCCTCACGAGTCGTCCACCTGCGATGCTGGGCTCCGTCAGAGGAGCTGTATTCAGGGTGGTGTTTAGGGCCCCGGCATGGTGCTTGCCTTGCTCCCATAGCCTGAATGCCCATGGCTCACTGGGGAAGAGGGGAACAGGGGGGCGCTGCACTCCGGTTGCGAGCCGGTGGACAGGGAGGTTCGGAAACAGGTAATTCCTCCAAAACCTCATATCTGTTGTTCAGCCGAATATCGTCCCGCAGAGGGAGAAGGGAGGAGTGCCTTCTAGCTGAATTTTCACCTCTAACTACAGTCCAGGGCTGTGAGCCGGTCTAGAGCAGGCCAGGGTTTTGGGCCTCGCTCCCAGCTCAACCTAAGGTACATCCACCTGAGCTGGGCCATCCTTAGGACCAGGCCATGGAGCAGAGGTATACAGCTCGCCACAAACACCAGGAGCCTCCAACGCAAGGGAATCAAGGAGTTTCTCGTCTTCCCTTATTTGATGCAGGGTGGATATCCTTCATTCCAGTTCAGTGATCCTCTGGCTCAATCGGAGACAGCTTGAGCAACCAACGGGAGCTTCCAGCTCCATATCCTCAGCCTCGCAAAACTGCTGCTCGCCGGCTTTCTGCTGCTTTCTGAGGTAAGTTTGTCCGACTTAAATAAATAAAAGTAAATAAATAAAAGCCCACAATGGTGAAGAAACATAATAAACTTGGAGATAAGGACTAAAATGATTAAAATATAAAATAATAAAATATTAAAATGATAACAATGAAATAAGAGATTTAAAATAAAAAATATATAATCTAAAAGCATAGATCCCCCAGCACGACATTAGGCGTCTATACGCAGCCAATTTGCCCGGAAAGTCCCAGAATGATCATAAAAATGGCAAAATAACATCCAAGGCATTCCATTTGTGAAATTATTAAAAGCCGTTAATGCATCTGGGAAATATTTTTAAATGCAATTGTCCTACGCATTGCGGCTGTAGACATACATTGTGTAGCCTAATTGTAAAAAATAAGTTGATTTTTAATTTGACAACACTATTAATTTTGTCCCCATACGCAGCCTAAAAATACTGCATATGCTCACAGAAAGATCCAGATACAATTGGGACAGCACACACACACGTTAGTCCTGTTGATTTTTTATTTGACAACACTATTAGTTACTCATCACATGTAGCCTAAATGGAACGAAGCACAAGCCGGTTAAAATTATTAAATCAGGAAATAGCCTCTGTATAAGGATTTATTTGAGACGGCCATATGAACATAAATTACGCATCACCAGTATGCAAGACGCAAAAAGGTAACCTTTTTATATTTTTTCTAAGAATGCCGATCTAGCTTTATTAGCCTAGAACAGACCTGGGTCAAATACGGATACTAATCAAATAGTTTGTATTTAACTCATTTTGCAGACGCCTAGTGATCATGCCTCCGGCGGCATCATTTTGCTCAACTGAGACATTCGTAGCAAGTACATTTAACAAGCAACCCCCCACCCAGTCTATACCTACTAATGCGTGACATAGTGGACAATAGTGTCTATGTTTGAGTTCATAAATATATTTATTCATCATATAGAATTCTACTAAATATTAAATAAATACACAATCCTACCATTGGTTTTACACATCGATGTTCCTTTAAAAATTCAGTGGTCATTTATTGTCTGGTACAATCGGTTTGAGAAATATACAACACTTTATACCGCTATTACACTATCTGAAACGTCGACTTGTAATACCCCCATGCCCTGTAAGCATGTCTCATTCATTACAGTTCATTCAGGTTTAATTGTCGGCTCTTTTATCCAATAGAGCACATTATAACCTTAGCAACGGTATATGCCGTGTCTTATTGGGTGCTTTGAACAATTCATTACAGCAGTAACAGCAGTTTTCGTTTTAACAGTCTAGTATTACGCGAGCTCTACAGAAAACGCATTAGGGAGGGGAGTATTCCCTTCCCGATATGTATTTTTGCGTCTAAAATGAGGTTGGTCTCGCTGCCGCTGGCTACATATGTACGTTCGTTTTTCCACTCAAGCACTGTGTTTCCAATATGATTGACATGCCTATTGTTATTTTCACATTTTGAGTGCATTTCACATACTGTAGTGCAATCGTTGTACTCTTAGAAGCGATACTATAACCTCTGCATTTGAATGGATCTCTATGGGAATTGGGGGGTGGGACTAGATTTAGCTTTAAATTACACTGGAACAGTGTGGAACACATGGTTGGCTAAACGGCTCTAAGTCATCAAGGGTCTGACGTAGCAAACAAGCCTTAAACCATCACTCTGCTGCCAGAAATACAGTAGATACGGATGGATAACTTGAAGGGTTTCTTCTCCTGACTTATTTTTCCATAGAGTTCAATAGGAAGATTTGTCAGGAGAAACAACCCTTAAAGTGATCCATCCATATCTACTGCATATCTGGCAGCAGAGTGATGGTTTGAGGCTCGTTTGATACCTCAGACCCTTGATGACTTACAGCCATTTAGCCAACCATGGGTTACATACTATTCCCGTGTAATTTACAGCTTAATCTAGTCCCACCCCCAAATTCCCATAGAGATCCATTCAAATGCAGAGGTTATAGTATCGCTTCTAAGAGTACCTGGAAATAAGATATCAGGAGTCTTTTGATATCCTTTTATACAGTCATGATGGCATCACCTGTTTACCTGTGGAATACCTGTATACCACAGAAGTTGTTTGAGAGAATGGCAAGAATGTGCAAGGCCGTTATCAAGTCAAAGGGTGGCTACTTTGAAGAATCTAAAATATATGACTTTTTTTATTTGTTTAACGCTTTTTTGGTCTTTTCATAATTTAAGTTTTGATGTCTTTACTATTCCAAAATGTGGAAAACAGCAAAAATAACGGAGAAAAACCTTCTATGAGTAGGTGTGTCCAAACTTTTGACTGGTACTGTATATATACAGTTGAAGTCGGAAGTTTACATACACTTACGTTGAAGTCATTAAAACTCATTTTTAACCACTCCACAGATTTTATGTTATCAAACTATAGTGTTGGCAAGTCAGTTAGGACATCTACTTTGTGCATGACAAGTAATTTTTCCAACAATTGTTTACAGACAGATTTCACTTTTAATTCACTATATCACAATTCCAGTGGGTCAGAAGTTTACATACACTAAGTTGACTGTGCCTTTAAATTTTTTATATTTTTATCCTTTGGCTTTGCATGCCATGACTTCCTGATGTCTGTGACCCAACAACATCAAAAGACTCTTGATATCTTATTTTCTGGTACTCTTACAAGTGATACTATAACTTTCAGCCGATACCGATAATTACCTGCTTCTCATGGCCGATACCGATAAGATAACCGATAATTTCACATTTTTGTATTTTAAAAAGAAGTTCATAATCTGTAGTTTATGCACACCTGAGGGTAAGAAAGGCGAAGATATAGCTAGTGAGCAAAGATGGATGATTTAATATTCCATAGCTCTGACCTAACCAAATCTAACTGACATCACTATTGTTAACACAATAAAAACAAAGTACAGTTCTGACTCTTCAAATGTTCATTTATTTTTTCTAGTAAAGTACATCAAAAAACTTCACAACATACTTTGGCTTTTATAGAGCATTTTGCCTAAGAATTCAAATTCAATTCTTTGACAATCTGTCAAATTAGACATGTCAATGTATTAAATACAGGTTATTAGTAGTGAAGGGCTGTCTCGTAAACTTCCTGCAGTTTTCAAATGCCTGTTGAATAGGCACTATACCGCACTCACTTTTTTGCGTGCCCAACGCTGGCTGCTAGTGCTTCATATTCAATCAATCCATCTTCGTTACGATGACGACCTTTCAGGTGACTTATATCATTTTGTATTTGGTGTTAAAACTCACTTTTTTTTTAGGGTTGCCCCCGACAAAAGATTTGCTTAGTCGACCTGTAGTCGTTAGTTCAAACTCATAGTCGACTAACCGTCGCACATTTATGATATTAATTTCATTATTTTAATATTTTTGAGCATCACAAAATGGTTTGACTTCCATCTGATCCATTGTAAGTTTACTATATTACAGAGAAATACAAAACCGTCATTATGAGCATTTAAAATATCAATTATAGCTACAAGTACAGGCTGCGATTTGCTTGCCTGCGCTGCCTATTAACGGCATCGGTTTGCTTGGCCAGTGCTGTATTAACGGCATCGACAAAGCGGTAAATGAATGTGTCGGAACAACAAGCAATACGACATTTAACGTTGTTATTGTTATTTCCACTCTTTATAACAACACACAACTCAAAAATAGTGACTAACTAAATAAAAAAGCAGCCTTTTGTCTGGTGCTACGAAAGAGCAAAAACAATGTATAATTTAACAACTTCACGGTTATCAAAACTAGATGGAAAAAATATTTATATATAAGTTTTATTTTCTTTTTAAAATGCAAATAAATAGGCTATAAATTATATAAACAAATAAATAAAAAATGCAGCAAACTTAAAAACTTAAGGGAAATATCAACAACAGGCCAAACGAAGGATTCATTAGGCTATAATCTATAGGCCTATTAGCAACTAAAAGTGTATTTTAGCTTACTTGTGACCAGCGGACCTCGTCACATTAGGCCTACTCACTGCTGTTTTTCCTCTGATCGCATTCTTATCATATTATGCGTGAGGAACACGTGTTTGTTGACGTTGCTCGGGAGAAGTGAGCTCTGCATTTTGCTGATAATGAAGCCGGCCTTTGAGAAGATGCGCTGAATGATAAAGGCGAATTGTTGCTTGCAGAGTTTACATTTTACTTTTTTGGGGTCATCATTTAGACGCTCAAAATGCTCGCATACTTTAGATTTTCTCTCAGACATTCTATATAGCTGATCTATTCTTAATTAATAGAAAATTAATAGTTTGTCACAAGGCGCACGTCCGGAATGAATAGCCTTAAACAGAGCACCCCCCTTGGGAGGTGGGACTAGATTTGGTGGGCCTTTATCCATAATAAAGCATTGGGGGGTGGGACTAGATTTAGCTGTAAATTACACTGGAACAGTATGGAAACACATGGTTGGCTAAATGGCTCTAACTCATCAAGGGTCTGATGTATCAAACAAGCCTTAAATCATCACTCTGCTGCCAGAAATATAGTAAATATGGATGGATAACAAGGGTTTCTTCTCCTGATTTATTTTTCCATAGAAAAATTTGGCAAGAAAAACTAATTAATTGAAACCCTTAAAAGTGATCCATCCATATCTACTGCATATCTGGCAGCATTGATGGTTTGAGGCTCGTTTGATACCTCAGACCCTTGATGACTTACAGCCATTTTACAACCATGTGTTCCATACTGTTCCAGCATAATTTACAGCTAAATCTAGTCCCACCTACCAATTCCCATAGAGATCCATTCAAATGCAGAGACGTTATAGTATCGCTTGTAAGAGTACCAGAAAATAAGATATCAAGAGTCTTTTGATGTTGTTGGGTCACACATCAGGAAGTCATGGCATGCAAAGATATGTGACCAAATATAAAAAATTATTACTTTATTCAATATATAAATGCAGGGGTACCAATAATTGTGGCCAACGTGGTTTTGTTAAAAATAATTATTTCTTGATGAGGGATTTTTTTTTCCTCATGAATGAACGTCAATTAAAGGTTGGATTTTTCTCATTTTTTCAGTGTGAGATTAAGCCAATTCACCAAACAGTGAATTTTTTATAACCCTTTTTACCCATCTTTACCAGGGGTACCAACAAATTTGAGCACATCTGTATCTAGCTGGATGCTATGGATGCTCTGTCAAAAATGCAAAAAGCTATGAAAGCTCTGGATAAGCACATCTGCTAAATGCCTGTAATTTAAGGAACTCTGGGTAAACAAACAACATTCACAGGTAAACACAGTCAATGTCGATGCCACACCTCTTTTTTCTTCTTAGGCTTGCTGTCCTCCTCTTCCTCAGTGGAGTTCTTCCTCTTGGTACCAGAAGACCTCCCCAATGACGAAGCAGCGCTATTGGCGCGGGCGCCATCTCCCTCCTTCTTGTAAGTCTTCATGAACTCCGCAATGAGCTCGGGGCAACCCAAGTTTTTCTCTGGCTCCCATGTGTTATGTTTTCTGCAAAGAATTGTACCATCAGCCACTCAGGACTTGCATCTGTATAACACTTTAGCATTTTTCATTTAGTTACACTATAGGCTGACTCACAGTTAACCCCTTTGTGCAGATGCCAGATTTGGTCAATTCTCACCTATTTAGGAGGTGTTCTATTTAAGGCTTTATAACTCCAGATGTGAGCATCAGAGAGACTTAGAACATGGCTTCAATTAAAAAAGACAGTTGTACCATTTACAATACTAACTTAGTTTATTTTCATAATTTCTGTCAAAATAAAGTGCCACAAATGCAAAGAAATCTTGGAAAAAATGCAAAGAAATTTGTTTTTCTTTAGTTTGCAATCAAATACTGAGAGCTACATATGTGAAACAGGTAAAATTATGCATTTCCTGGATCATAAATGTCCACAACTGTGCAAAATCTGAGGGTGATGTGCAGAACTACAACAGATCTATGATGGAAAATATAGGCAGTGTACCCTGCTGTCCCTAAAGGGCCGTTCACACTACGACGATAACTATAAAAAAAATGTAAATTGTTCAAAGCAAAGTGAATGGATGTGTCCACACTACAACGACAACTATAAAACCAGCCAGAACGATAAATATTCCTATCGTTGTGATCACTCCCAGAGCGATTTTTCATGACGCTGTAAAACGATAGACAATTTCCAGCCAATCAAAAATCACATTCTGTTGAAGTTTGAAAAAGCGCGGGACAAGACTAGTTTGTCTGTTCGTTATGGAGGTGCAACTAATACAAGCTGTAGAGAAGAAGCCAGTGTTGTATAATCTAAATCAGTGGTTCTCAAATGGGGGTCCGCGGACCCCTAGGGGTACATTTGAGTACTGCAGGGGGTCCGTGAGATTTTAAGAAAATGTTCATTTAAAAAATATCAGTCATGCATAATTCCTAAAATAATTATACTATATAGAAAAACAATACTATTTTCAATGTATTGTTTCCCAAAGCAACAAACGCAATCACGTTCACGATGACGCGTGTTAACGGTGAGCAGGAAGGCTGTTCCGTTTTGAATGAATCGAGAAAATGGATAAGTGGTTAAAACGTAGCAGTGATGTAGCAGAAAACAAGGACAAAGTAGGGAAAAAGAAGGCGAAAACAGAGACAACTAAATACCATCAGTATCAGGAAGAGTATGTTTTTCTGGGTTTCACCTCAACGAGCTGCAACCCTCCCAAGGCGTTGTGCTTTTTTTGCGGGGAGAAATTATTTAACAGTTCCATGAAGCCAGCGCACCTCCAACGACATCTCTCCACAAAACATCAATGCTATGTCGGTAAGCCAGAGGAGTTTTTCAAGAGAAAACTTTCTGAGTTCAAAGCATCCCAAGAAACGATGCGTTTCTCGTTTATAAATATATAAATCGTTCTCATTTATAAATGTATTCAAATAAACTGGATTATTAAGCTTAACTCCTGTGCCTGGGTCCAACAATTGAACATAACAATTGAAGTGTTTTTTAGTTACAAGGTTGTTGGCGCTGTATTGTACCTCTTTATAGGCTTTTTTTCTACCAAAAATGTTTTACGCTGGTCAGGGGGTACTTGGCTGAAAAAATATTTCAAAGGGGGTACATAACTGGAAAAAGTTTGAGAACCACTGATCTAAATCACCCAGACCTACAAACAAAAGAAGATGAAAGGAGGACATCTGGGCAGCGATTGGGGAGAAGTTTAGCTTGAGTGGTAAGTAACGTTACCTGTGACAAAGCCACAGCAGCGAACGAACTAGCTAACGTTAACGTTAGCTAGCTGCTAGCTAGTAGGAGTGTGAGGGTGTGTGTGGGGAAAAGTAGGAGCTCTGCAATGGCTGTAGGTTATATGCATCTAGCTTGGCAGTTGAGAGATGAGATTGAGGGATTCGCTGTCTGTCAGTGAGGACGAGTCATTCACCAGACTGATGCTGCGTTCACGTCATGTGGGAGAGATGGTAAATAACTTACGAACTACAAAGTTTCCAACTTGGAAATACCGGGTGCGTCTCAATACTCGAAAAAGGCATTCTCCTTTCTTCTACTACCACCTCCTCGAAACCATGCCCCGAAAACGGATCTTTCTGTCCTAATCAAATGTTGCTGATTACGTAGGCCTATTACTTGCATATTAATTAATGTCTCGACACAAACCGCAATGTCACGTAATAATAAACTTTATTTGTATAGCACCTTTCATACATAAAATGCAGCCCAAAGTGCTTCACAACAATAAAAAACAAAATACAGAGACATATAAAAAGTAAATTAAAATTGAACAATGTTAATAAAAAGTTAGGCTACATTGTATATTGTAGACTATATGCAACTACTTGTACCTGAAACGTATAGACTGTTTTGCACACTTCTGGGTAGGAGACGAGTGGAGGAAAGGAGGTTTTTTGAGTATTGGGACGCATCATCTATTCAGTGATCGTGGTGTTAAACGATTCCAAGTTGTTGTTACGAGAAAGCAAGTCATTCAAAACGTGTATTTAGAACATGTACTATTCAATGCTAATTTTTAATGTAGGCTAGAAACCCCAATTCCCAAAAAGTTGGGACAGTATACAAAATGCACATAAAAGCAGAAAACAGTGATTTGTAAATTCTCTTTTACATACATTTAATTGAAAACAGTACAAAGAAAATATAGGCTATTTAATGTTTTACCATATCAACTTTATAAATAGGCTATACAATAATTCTGAATTTGATGCCTGCAACACATTCCAAAATGTGAATATCAAATTCAGAATTATTGTATATTTATATTTAAGCTTGTATGTGCATTTTACATACTGTCCCAACTTTTTTTTTCCGATGCCTATTTATGCCTAAAGCGTAAATGAGGACGATGTCTGTCAGCTCTTCTTTATCCATTTTTGCGTTGTTTTAATTTGCGGTAAATTAGGAACGATAAAAAGTTGTAGTGTGGACGCGTGATAAATTTTCCATCGTTATAGTTATAGTTCGTTTTTTATAGTTATCGTCGTAGTGTGAACGGCCCTTTAGTGTCTCCAAATGTATCCAAAATGGCTAAATTGTGTACTGCTGTAAATCATACAATAATGACATATTTAAAGGAGCTATATGTAACAAATGTACTGTACTAAATCATAAAATGACCATATGTCATCAGAGATTAAGGAAACATGCTAAGTCGAAATACTGGCTTCTCCGACAACAATGCTACAGCCAGTATGTTCTCCTTTGAAATTTCCATTCCGGGTCGGAACGTCTGTATTTGTTTTGGCCTGTGTGATTCACTATTCTTCGAGTTGACTGAGTCCACTACCCATTACGAACAACCAGATGTACTCCGGCACTCCGACAGCCGATTTACGAATGCCTAAGCTAAGTTCAACATCGTTTCCATTTAGCTAGCTAGCTAAAGATTTAAATATATATATGTATATAGTTACTCGCTAAACATACCACTAACGTTAGCTTATATCTGTGTGACCGTAAACATAGCCAGCCATGCATCTAGCTAACATTGACAGAGTTATAAAGAATCCACATGAGCTGGTTTATCATTTGCAAACAATAAATAATAAATAAATTGCAAATGTATACATTAGCTAATCAACTTACAGTGTAGGACTCGTCCTCGCTTGTCATTGTCAAAATAGAATAAGCTCGTCTCAAAATATAATGTTGCGTTCGGCTCGTCTTGCGCTCGTATTCGTTGAGTGTCTCGACTCTCTCCAATATTGTAAATTTGGATTGCAGTACCCATTTTAAACACTTGGTGTCAATGTTACATATAGCTCCTTTAACGTCAACTGTTTTGGCTAATAAAACTCCCTTTTGCTTCATTTTCAAGTGGGGATTACTATCTTTTCATCAGTATACGGGGATAAATATCTCTGGGTCTGAACGCCTATCCAAAACCTGTCATAAAATGAATTCAATATTTTATGTCCATTATAAAGCATATACACACTCATACTCACTCCAAGGACAATTTTACATTAATCTAGCACATATTGACAGTAAATTTGAATGAGTATTTTCCATTCCCTGAGTGACAAGTATTGCCCAGGCAGACACTACGCCATACAGTGTATATTATGTACAACCCCAATTCCAAAAACGTTGGGACAGTATGTAAAATGCACATAAAAGCAGAAAGCAGTGATTTGTAAATTCTCTTTTACATATATTTAATTGAAAACAGTACAAGGAAAAGATATTTATCGCTTTACCTTATCAACTTTATTGATTATTGTAAATATACGCTATTTCCGAATTTGATGCCTGCAACACGTTCCAAAAAAGTTGGGACAGGGCCAAAAAAAAGACTGGGAAGTTAAAGAAAAACACCTGTTTGGAATGTTCCACAGGTAAACAGGTGATGCTATCATGACTGGGTATAAAAGGATATCAAAAGACTCTTGATATTTTATTTTCAGCGATACTATAACCTCTCTGCATTTGAATGGATCTCTATGGGAATTGGGGGGTGGGAATAGATGAAGCTGTAAATTACACGGGAATAGTATGGAATCCATGGTTGGCTGAGTGGCTGTAAGTAATCAAGGGTCAGGTATCAAACAAGCCTCAAACCATCACTCTGCTGCCAGATATGCAGTAGATATGGATGGATCACTTGGAGGGTTGTTTCTCCTGGCTTATTTTTCCATAGAGTTCAATAGGAAACAACCCTTAAAGTGATCCATCCATATCTACTGCATATCTGACAGTAGAGTGATGATTTGAGACTCATTTGATACCTCAGACACTTGATGACTTACAGCCATTTAGCCAACCA
Organism: Synaphobranchus kaupii; assembly: GCA_029718625.1. Classification (NCBI taxonomy): domain Eukaryota; kingdom Metazoa; phylum Chordata; class Actinopteri; order Anguilliformes; family Synaphobranchidae; genus Synaphobranchus; species Synaphobranchus kaupii. The sequence continues at coordinate 26,127,607 of CM056380.1, forward strand.
TGGGTTCCATACTACTCCTATGTCATTTCTAGCTTAAACTAGTCCCACCTCCCAATTCCCACAGAGATCCATTCAAATGCAGAGGTTATAGTATCGCTTCTAAGAGTACCTGAAAATAAAATATCAAGAGTCTCTTGATATCCTTTTATACCCAGTCATTAGAGCATCACCTGTTTACCTGTGGAATGGCACTGAGATTCCCAATCTTTTTAAAATTTTTTTTTTTTTTTTTTTGCCCGTCCCAACTTTTTTGGAACGTGTTGCAGGCATCAAATTCAGAATTAGCATATATTTACAAAAATCAATAATGTTGATAAGGTAAAACATTAAATATATTTTCTTTGTACTGTTTTCAATTAAATATATATAAAGAGAATTTACAAATCACTGCTTTTTGCTTTTATGTGCATTTTACATACTGTTCCAACTTTTTTGGAATTGGGGATTTACAATAGGATTCCAATAAAATTATATCCCACCATCAGGAAAATGCTGGCAAATGTTCTAGCTTCAGGGTAAATCAAACATAAAACATGACTGAGCCACCTATGAATGCTTACACTACAGTATGTGAAATGCACTCAAAATGTATCATGGTATCTTGGTAACTATGGTATCTTCTGTTCTGATTCT
>CM056380.1:26773890-26851390 GCA_029718625.1 Synaphobranchus kaupii
ACACACGCACACACATGTACACACACTGTATTCCACAGTGTATGCACACACACGCACACACAAACATGCACATGCAGATGATTACATGCACACACACACACACACACATGCACACACACATGTAGACATGCACACAAATACACACATACACACGGACACACACACACAGACATGCACACACACGCACAAACATGCACACACGTGCGCATGCAGATGATTACATGCACACACACACACACACACACACACACACACGTAGACATGCACACACACACACACACACACACACAAACATGCACACACATAGACATGCATATGAATACACACACACACACACCCACAGACATACACACATGCACAAACATGCATGCACACATGCACATACACATACCCAAATGCCCAAATTCACACACATAAACACAAGCACGTGCGTATGCACACATGCACATATTAACACACATACTCACAAAAGGCATTGGATCTCTCTTTCTCTCTCTCTCTCTCAAATTCAAATTAGCTTTATTGGAATGACCACACATCAGCATAGTTGTCAAAGCAATTGTTAACATAAAATAACAATAGCAGCAAAAAACTGAACAATAATAATGCAAACAATAGGGTGCTAGGGCCCTCAGTAAGGGGGGGTAGGTTAGGTTTAGGGTTAGGGTATGGGGTGCTTGGCCCTCAGTAATCAGTAATAACAAGTACCAAAAAAAAAAAAAAAAAACGCTACTTACTATTAAGGGCTATTTGGGACTATTATCCACGTCTTAGGGACAATGTGGTGGTGGAGTTGCCTGTTCACTGTCTCTCATGCTATGGCACGCTGCTACATACTGTGCAGCCAGTGGTGCTGTGGGTAACTCAGCATGCCTGGTAATCTGCTTGTGTCAGTCATTTGTTTGAATTGAGGGAGAGGCATTTCAAATTTTTTAAAATATTTTTCTTTCAATTTTGTATACTTTTCACAATGTAGGAGAAAGTGCATCTCTGTTTCCACCTCACCAGTCTCGCAGTGACCACATAGCCTTTCATCCTTTGGCAGCCATGACTGTTTATAACAGCCTTTCTCAATGGCCAGGCTGTGGTCACTGAGCCTGTACTTGGTCATGATCTGTCTCTGCTTTGTATCCCTGATGGTGAAGAGCTACTCTGCCAATGTGTAATCGCGTTTTAGGGCTTTGAGTTTTGGTTGTATGGTCCCAATATTCCAAATGGGATTTTTTGGTTTGCTTCAGGATTTGGCTTATTGTGATTTGTGGTGGATTACTAGCAGAGCTGGTCTGAGCCTGGTTTAAATTAGAATGTGTTATTTGGTTAGTAAGCTTCAAGACCATTTGACTTTTTTATTTTGTTATTTTTTATTTTGCTTAGTTTGCTGTTTGGGGGTTCAGGCCTGGTTCTTGCCCAATTTTCCTTTTATTTCTCTGTACAGTGTCCTCTGTCCTCTGTCAGATTTGCTCCTTTGGTGAAAATCTTTGTTGCCTTTAAGGGACACAATTTTCTACTTTCTTCCGTTAAGCACTCGGCTAGCCGGTTAGCTAATTGGACTCACTGCTGAGCGGGCTATTACAAGCCAGCAGTGTTAGCCGTCCTTAAAGCCTTTCCGAGTCTGTGTCCTTTTGTTTCTCTTTACAGCGCCTTTGTGACAGTTCTCTGTAAAAAGCCCTATACAAATAAAATTGAGTTGATTTGATTTGACTTAGCGGACTCTTTTCTGGGTTAAGCTCTTTAAGGCTTTAAATTGCAGAGAGTCTTCAGGACTTAATTTTAGGTGTCCAGAACTTGAGCACTCTTTTTTGGATATTTATTATTAATGGAAAGTGGCCTACATGTATTGTTTGGAGTTTTTCTTTGGATGTTTCTGCAGAATTCTGCATGTAGGGTTTCTGTTGGATGCGTGTCACATTTAGTATAGTTGTGCTCACTGAGTGGACCCCAAATCTCACTTATAGATAGTGCTATGGGCTGTATAATACTGTCAAACAGTTTGGACTAGATTGCATGAAGTGCTCTACAAGCTTTTTCTTTCAATGCATTCACCGCCATGCTAAAGCTCCCTGATACACTGATTGTCAGTCCAAGGTAGGTATAAATGAAGGTGTGTTCTAGTACAGTAAAGTAAAGTGGTACCTATTTTCCGGACATCTGGCCTTTTTTTGGAAGATCATTATTTTAGTCTTCTTTAAGTTTACTGCCAGGGCCCAGGTCAGGCAGTACTCCTGTAATAGAGTCAGGTTTTATTGTAGCCCTGTGGGAGACAGCAGAACCAGGCCATCTGCATAGAGAATAAATTTTACTTCTGTGTCGTATAGTGTGAGGCCAGGGGCTGCAGACTGTTCCAACTTCACTGCTAACTAATCACTGTAGATATTGAACAGTGTTGGACTCAGACTGCAGCCCTGTCTCACACCACAACCCTCTCTCTCTCTCTCTCTCTCTCTCAGAACTCTAGCGCAGACCACCGTGTACAGCTGGACCTGGGTCTCTGGGACAAGTTCAGCGAGCTCTCCACCAAGTGCATCATCAAGATCGTCGAGTTCGCTAAGCGCATCCCAGGATTCACTTCGCTTACCATTGCTGACCAGATCACACTGCTCAAGTCTGCCTGCTTGGACATTCTGGTACATTTGCCCTGCTTCCCTCTAGTCCTCTTTCCTGTCTCTCCTTACGCCTTTGCTGGTGCTTCATCTGAGTCAACACTGACACCCAGTGGAGAGGTGTGATAATTCTGCTCTAAAAACTGCTGCCATATGATCGAAAGCAGTGCTCCCCAACCCTGTTCCTGGAGATCCACCGTCCTGTAGGTTGTCACTCCAACCCTGACAAAGCACACCTCATTCAACAGCTAGAGAGCTCGTTGAGCTGCTAATTAGTAGAATCAGGTGTGCCAAATTAGGGTGAAATGAAAACCTGCAGGACGGCAGATCTCCAGGAACAGGGTTGGCGACCACTGATCTAAAGAAGCCCGTTAATATTTTAATAATAGATTGTCTTTTCACCTTCCCTTGCACTTGAACCTAAGCCCACTTATTCTAAGAGCTCTTGTGTTCCCCTCTCAAATCAACAGTTCTTAAACCAAAATAAGGTCAGTTTAATTAAGTTTGCTTCATTTTATTTTACCGGCATGACAAGAATACCCCTGCGTTCCCAGAGCATACGCTGAGATGATAAACCAGTAACAAATAGACCAAATATAAACTGAATGAATTATGAAACAAATACAATTTCACGCCTGCATGACATATACATGAAAATAGCCACGGGCCATAAATCGTCTATTTTATTTTTGTGTTATGGCAACAGGCACAAACAGTGTTGCTCACGCCTAAGGGGATCCACATTCCCTCTGTCTCCCAAGAGAAGTAGCTCTCCTGTCTCTGTCTCAAAATCAAATTCAAATTGTGTTTTAAAGAGACAACTTTACGGCGTAGCAGGACGTATTATACAACCGCATTAATATTTTGATATTTGGGTTTACGGACTCTTACGTTTGATTTGTCTCGGTAGTAAAAGTAAATAGGATTGCGCTGCAATTTACAAAAACGCAAAATGACAAGGTTCACATTTCAAAAAAGCCCAAGAATAGTCTACAAACATGAAATATATACAGGCAGATGACACAATATTTATAGGAATTATATATAAGGAAATACAAAAATAGCATACAATTTTTACATTTTTACTTACTATTAAGTTTGCACCTTAAACATTTCCACAAGGACCACCGTTGTATTCCACCAATGTATCTTATTGCCACCGCTCATTTGTAATGAAAATAACATAAGTTATAATAATAATAAATAAATAACAATATACAGGTATTTTTGTTCCAAATAATTATTCTGGTTTCATGTTTTAAACAGCTGCATGACCAGTTTTGGTCCACTCCTATTCCGTATTACAGTAAAAACGTTTTTACAGAGGATGCATGTGCAATCTGCAGCTGAAGCTCATTATTTTGTCAAAAATGTCATGGCAAATTAAAGTGGTGTAATTAAAGGGTTAAGAGTGCAAGTTGGAATGAAATGCTGATACGGGTCAGCCCTGGTTGTATAGGCTACCACTGACATGTAGTTCTAATATGCTAAACAGTAATGTTACATTGGCTTTTCCGACAGTATGCCTCTCTCTCTCTGCCCTCTCTGACTAAATTAAAATGTGTTAGCTGTTTTCTTGGGTTGTGGCTGTCTTATTGTCTCTCTCGCTTTCTCTCTCTCTTCTTTTCCTGAGATTATATTTTGATTGTAATTTGTATATTTTGTTGAACTGTCACAATAAAGGTGGTTTTAAATGAAATTCTCTCTCGCTGTGGCTGCCTCTCGCTCTCTCTCCCTTTCCCCCCCCCTCCAGATGCTGCGGATCTGCACCCGCTACACTCCTGAGCAGGACACCATGACCTTTTCTGATGGCCTGACACTGAACCGCACGCAGATGCACAATGCTGGTTTCGGCCCGCTCACGGACCTGGTGTTCGCCTTCGCCGGCCAGCTGCTGCCGCTGGAGATGGACGACACTGAGACTGGGCTCCTCAGCGCCATCTGTCTCATCTGCGGAGGTACTGCAACCCATGCTGCCTTGGTTTTAGTGTACGGTAGCAATGTTGGATGATTGATTTCTATTTTTTACTTGGTTGCGAACATGGTTATTGGTCAGACTTCCCTTCTTGTAACCATGCACGGTCAAACGGGTTCCCTCTCCTGACCATGTCCTCCCCAGACCGCATGGACCTGGAGGAGCCGCAGCGTGTGGACCGGCTGCAGGAGCCACTCCTGGAGGCTCTGAAGATCTACGCCCGGCGCCGGCGCCCCAACAAGCCTCACATGTTCCCCCGCATGCTCATGAAGGTCACTGACCTCCGCGGCATCAGCACCAAGGGTCAGTATTGGAATCCCAAGCGTGCTGGCCCTCACCGCGGCTGGTGGCCTCACAGATCCACACGTGATTGGCTGTAGGGAGAGAGGGAGCGTTTCAATTGGCAGATCCTCTTTGTTTTGCGCCGGTGACTCTCCGGTCGATCGGGGGCCAGTGCCCCAGCGCAGTCACTGCGCAGCACCTGCAGGGCAGCAGTGAAAGAAGTGGCGATCGGATGCTCACGATTCAGAGGACGTGTGCTGAATAGACAGGTGACGTGGCGATCATGGGAAGAGACTGATCATACAGTCATACCTTCTAAATGGGTGGAAGAAAAGAGAAATGGACAATTTAAAGTAGGGATGGGTAGCGAGAACCGGTATTAAACTGGTACCGGTTCCTGGTTGGTCAGGGCCGTAATATCGATAAGCTCCTGGACAAACAGTCCTGCTATCGGTATTTGAACATAGTTCACTTTAATTCTAACATAGCTGGTAGGCATTTTCAAATTGCCCCCTGCAAAATATACGTTTTTAGTCGGGCCCTAACGATGACGAGGTTGCCGGCATCTTACGTTCGACCTTCACTGTAAACCTGAATAGTTAAGTTTACTCAAAGATTTTGAGGACACTGGTTACCTCAAAAGAATTAAGTTAATAAACTTAACATTTAGCTCTGTGTACTCATCATAATTGAGTAAGCCAACTAATTTATTTTACTTAGACATTAATCAAATGGTATTTGTCAAGGATAGTTAAAGCATTAAAATTCTGTCTACGTAATGCATTTGACTTACTGCTACTAAAATAAACGAAGTTACAACAACTTAAAATTATTATTTCAGCTTAACTTAATCGCCAATCCATCACAGGGCACACACACCATCCACTCACACTATGGGCAATTTGGAGTCCCCAATGAACTTAATTGGCTTGACGCTGGACTGCGGGAGGTGGACACACCAAAGGGGAGAACATGCAAACTCCACACAGAAAGGCGAAAGGCCCTCGGCCAGGATTTGAACTCAGTACCTTCTTGCCATGGGGTGAAAGTGCTATCGACTGCACCACCATGTCGCACGGGCACCTATGAAATGAGGGAGTGCAGGCTTTGAAAACAAAAAAAATGTAAACGTTAGTCTACCATGGATACATACACGAATGTTACATGTCATTTTCTGTAAACATCTGTCTAATTTCTTCCTTTGCCATGTACTGATAAAACTCCCATTTAAATTTTCGAGTTTTGTTCTGTTATTGAGTATTGCGTTTTGTCATCGTTTACTAAATTGGGTTTTCCCGGCAGTAATCTTTTCTTGAAATTCTTCAGAGTACATTTATTTTAACCAATAACTGGGCGAGTGTGTCATTATGCAGGAAAATGGTAGCAAACTGTTTTTGCAACCATTAAAACACACTTTCGATGCTTGGTTTTGAATTTAAAATGTGCAGTGCTTTCAATATTGCTTGTATGTTCTTGTACTACAATGAATGAATGCATTTTATATTATTACTATTATGATTATATTGTGTTGTTGTGCTGATGCAGTGTTTTGGGTGTGTCTGCAGGGGCGGAGAGGGCTATCACTCTGAAGATGGAGATCCCCGGGCCCATGCCGCCACTCATCCGCGAGATGCTGGAGAACCCAGAGGCTTTCGAAGACAAGCCCGAGCCTGGGGAGAGCGCTGCGGCAGCAGCCCCGCCCCCCGCAGCGTCCCAGGAGCCGGAGGAGGAGAGCGGGGCCCCAGAGAGCAGCGGGGAGCCCAACCTGGAGGATGACGAGGAGGACGACGACGACGACGGGGAGGAGGAGAGGGGGGTGGACAGTGACGGGGAGGCCTGGGGGCCGGCGCAGCTCGACGGGGCGGGGGCCTCCAAGAAGAACAAGGCGGGCCGGACGCAGTAACCGGGACTTCCTGTTCAAACCTCCCCCCTCCCTTCCCCACTAACCCCCCCCCCCACAAAGAAAACCAGCACTGCTTATTCTTGGTGCCTGTCTCCCTCCCAGATCTATTTCTCATTCTGTCATAACCCCAACCCCACAAAAGACCGGGGAAGGGCGAGAACAGATGCCTGGCTGCGAACAGGCTGAGAAACATGTGACAGGAAACTAAACAAAAGCAACAAAAAAAAATCTCGGGACAGCAGGGCAAGGGATAACAAATGCAGACGTTTTCAGACAAAAAAACGGCACTCTTTATAGTTTTTTCTGTCTCGATTGCATTAGGAAAAAAAAAAGACAGGAAATGCCAAAGCGGAGAAGCATCAGCTTTGAGTCGAGGACTCCCGCCGAAGCACTCACTCACCACCTCACAAGGCCCTCTCTGAGGTGCAATGTTTCAGGGAGCCACCAGGGGGTGAAAAAAAACAACATTTATTGAAAAAAATACCAGAACTTAAAACAATAACCATATGTTGACGATGCTTTTGACAATTGATTTAATTAGCCATTTGTTTGACACTTTTTCCCTTATTTTTTGGTTTTCTTATGGCATATGTACATGCCCATATATATCTGTATACCTATTATATATTTGTCTCTTTTTTATTTTTTTTGCATATTCTTGCTTTAGTAATGCTTGTGTTTGAAGAGATTTCCAGAACCCAGTCACAGAGAGTGAAATAATGAATCAGATCTCATGCACCCAAACCACCGACCCATGGCTGTGGTTTTGGCTGTGGCACTTTGGATAGTCGCAGGGTGAACTGACAGCCAAACTTAGCAACAAGCATGTCAACGACCCGTTCGGGGAACAAATGCACGTTAAACAGGAAACTGGTGTGAGATCGCATCGTCTCATTGACTGAATTGCGACATGTGCAGCCAATTGAATGATGCTTTTTTGCCAAGACAAGATGTTTTTTAAAAACCTTTTTTATTGATTGCAGTGCGGAAAAGCCTGTTGCTATACCAGTTGCATACTAGTTACAGGCTCTGCCATTCTGAGGGAGCCCTAGCTGCACTGCAAAAACCAGATCTTACCAAGCATTTTAATCTGATATTTAGACATTAGAATCTTATTTCTGTTACTTTTTTTTTGCTAAATAAGACAAACTATCTGCCAGTGAGGTGAGACAGTTTTACTCATTTCAAGATTTGCCAGTGGTGTAAGATAATTTCACTGGTAACTTGAAACAAGCTTTTTCCACTTTTGAGAAAAAAAATAAGATTTTAAGTCTCATTACGAGACTAAAACACTTGTTAAGACAGACATGTTTTGCAGTGTAGGCACCCCCCCTGCCAACAATATCTTTCTCTTAACTGACAACAGTCACCTTCCCCTGCCCACCAGTTTCCCCACTGTATTCTAATAGCCATTTTAAGTTTCTGGAACTGGCTATAGCTTCTGCCCTTTCAAGGGTCTGCAGTTTGGACAGCATAGAAATCACGAGAACAACAGGGATGTGACAGCTACATGCAGTTTACCACAGGATACTGGCTCTTGTTGACATATTTGTTCCTCATGTTAGAGAGAGACAGACACAAAGTCAAAGTCATCAAGCACACAACTGCAGGGATCTGGTTTGATTAAGTCAGCAGATTGTTGTTCTGTTTACCGCCAGTTTAGACCAGGTGACTCATGCGAATCACAGACTCAGGGCTACTCTGTAAGGACCAAACCCCCGCGGCCCAAGGGCATGCTGGGAAAGGCAATAACCCTGCGTGCAGGCAGGTTTCTCCTCCTGTATCACCTCGGAACCACAGGCAGGGCTCTCCTCCTGCGTCACCTCGGAACCACAGGCAAATCTATGGAAAGGAGACAGCCATCTAAGATTCTGTCTGAGTGTGTGTGTGTATGTGTGTGTGTGTGAGTGTGAGTGTGAGTGTGAGTGTGAGTGTGAGTGTGAGTGTGAGTGTGAGTGTGTGTGTGTGTGTGTGTGTGTGTGTGTGTCCTTCCTCAGATTCATTTTAAGTGCTACTACAAAGTACAACAGTATGGAGTGATCCCTCCCCCTCACATTAGGAAAGCTTAAAAATCGGACAACCAACATTATTAATAATAGAGCATGGCTAATTTGAATAATTTTGCAATAAAAACAACTAAAATATATCTAATTTGTATAAAGATTCTGGTTTGATCCTGTCTAATAAGGCCGTATGGCTCTTTTGTATTTGATCTCAATTATTATCCATAGAACTGAGTAAAACCAGTCTCTTCTTTCTGTTTCTGTGGCAGGCATCTGTCTCACGGTGGTGAGAGTGTCATCACACTGGAAAGAAGTTTCCATCTCAATGCATCACAACAATTAAGATATAGTCTACAGACTTCTGGGTAAATTGTGTGGGAGGGGGGAGGAAAAGTTCTTGAATTACAGAGAATCTAAATCAAAATGATAATCAGCTTTGATAACAGAATCCCTGCATAACTATGAGGGCATAAAGGAGCAGTGTATACCTTGTCCTTCGTTTAGTTTCCAATGGGAGCTTATCAGCCGTGTCCCTCTTCCACGAAAGCCTATATGTATACTGTGTGTCTGTGAGTGTGTGTCTGTTGCCTTTCAGATTTTGCAACAACAAAAAATATTTGGAGCCATGGCCATACTTTTAGAGGTGCTCTGATTTAAATGGGAGCGTGATAGCAATACTAACATTTGCAATGACTTAAGAATGCAGTAATAATTAAAAGTGTTGAGAGAGATGTGATGTAGCTACGTAGCACAGTGCTGGAAAGCTCAGGAAGTCAACGGAATCAAAGATTTTACAGGCTAAAACAAAACCAGAGAACCAGAGGATACACTCAGTAAAATTTTATTAGTTGTTTGATAACAAATATGCTTATACCATTTATTTTAAAACAGGAATTCTATGGAATAAGCTCTTATCGATCTTTAAAACCCTTCGGTTGTCGTAGTGTTCTGCATTTTAATGAATAAGCCGGATAATTCACACACTACAGTAGCCTACAGATCCAGATTGCTGTTCACAAAAAACTTAATCTGATAACTCGGAATACGTGTTTGTTATGTCCTTCATTTTGTAAGCTATTTTCTACGCTTTCATCGCCATTATTTTCGGTAGCCTAGCCTATTCTCTCTAGATAAAAGCTTGAGGAAATTTTGGGGGGTCTTTAAAAAAGGGTTAGACTCGCTTTTGCGAATGTACCAGGCTTCCATTTAAAGATGTATGTCTTAATGTTGGCCTTTTTTATTTTATATATTACTGTATTATTATTATAATTATTATTGTTGATATTATTGTAACTTTTTTGTCTAAAAGTCAGATAGATTAGAACTACAAATTCAGGGATTTAAAAAAAAAGAAGCCTTTCTTGTTTGTTTGTTCGTTTCTATGAAGTCCCTAGTTTGTTGGTTTGGCCATGAAATATTGTGCTGTTGCTTGTGTTCTCTAAACTCTGGCCTGTCTTTTGTATGTTTCTTATGTGCCTTTGAATCCCATGGCAGCATTACTGTCCGTTTGTACAGAGCTGATGTGTGTCATCAATGGACTGATGTTACGTATCACTCACAGCAATCACAGTCAAATTATGCAAATTTAAAAAATGCTACTGTTCGGATTTCCTCCGTTTTCCCACTCCGTTCACACAAAGCCAAAAATTTGACGGTCGTGTTCTTTCCGGATGCTGTTCCCCCTCATCCTTTCACCCTGGACATTTTACAAATGTTATGATTTTATAAAGAAACGTTTCATTGAAAAATGTGTTTTTCCCCCCCTTCTGTTTACCCACTGATGTGTGCAGCCTACACGTGCGTGTATGCACATTTAAGTGATCAGCGTGAAATCAAATCTTATTGAGTAGCTAGTCTACATTTGATCCCGGTTGAAAAATCTGTTAGCACAACATTTTAACGAGTGTGTTGTAGCTGGGAACAGTTCGGCTTGGTTTCGTTTGTAAGATACATTCACATTTCGTCCAGATTTATGTCTTTAACCTGAAATACCCCCCCCCCCCCCCCCCTTATTATTTCCCCCCTCGTAGCATGTTTCCTTAAAATCAAACTTCAAATATTTTTGTAACATGAGTATCGCTTGTTATAAATTTCAGGTAATGAAAAACAAAACTCATATGAATTTAAACGTAATCTTGGCGAGTATATATTATCGTCAGCCGATTCATTTCTACTGAATACTTTTTTGCAAGAAACGTGGCCTATGATCACAGTGTGCCTCTAGAGGGCGACATTGCAACACGGACAGGGTATTGCAGCGCTTATCCGAGCGATTTGGGGATACGCGATTCCCTCGCATACGCTCTGAACCACACTATAAGATTGATTGCTTGATACCTGATACTGAAATCTTCACGGAGATACATAGCACCAACTGCGGAGTTGTTCCAACGAAGTATAACAGAACCGCATGCAAAGCAGCCATAATTCATGCTATTTTAGATCTTAATGTTTTTATTATTCGATTAGTTTTCTTGAATGAATTGCGAACCTGAGTAACAGCGGCCCAGGGACTAAGAGAATGATTTGAGTGGTAGCAGGCTGCGTTTCTTCAGCGTTGGTTGCAATATTAAAGAGAATAAATTAAGCCTATTCTTCAGAGAGTAAATAAAACAAATGCTTCACCCCAATAGCCCGTGAGACTGGAAATCTCTGGAAGATTGAAAACATATAACTACAGTGAGCACCATAATTAATTGGACAGTGACACATTTTTTGTTATTTAGCTTGAAAGGATACAATGACGATGAGATTGAAGTGCAGACTGTCAGCTTTAATTTGAGGGTATTTCCATCCATATTGGATGAACTGTTTAGAAATTATAGAACCTTTTGTACACAGTCCCCCCCATTTTCGGGGATCAAAAAATATTGGACAGTTTAACATAATGTAGAATAAAGTAATAATTGGGTATCTTTCCTGGTGATGCTCTGCCAGGCCTGTACTGCAGCCATCTTCAGTTCCTGCTTGTTTTGGGGACTTTTTGCCTTCAGTCTCCTCTTCAGCATGTAAAATGCATGTTCAATTGGATTCAGATCCGGTGATTGACTCGGCCAGTCAAGGATTTTCCACTTTTTGACTGTCAAAACCCCCTTCGTTGCTCTAGCAGTATGTTTCAGGTCATTGCATTGTCTTGTTGCATAATGAAGTGCCGTCCAATGAGCTTGGAGGCATTTGGTTTTATCTGAGCAGATAAAATATTTCTGTAGACTTCGGAATTCATTGTTCTACTTCTGTCTGTAGTCACATCATCGATGAAGACAAGTGAGCCCGTTCCACTGGCAGCCATACAGACCCAAGCCATAACACCCCCTCCACCATGTTTCACGGATGAGGTGGTATGCTTTGGATCATGGGCATTTCCTTTTTTTTCTCCTCTTTCCATCACTCTGGTACATGTTAATCTTTGTCTCATCTGTCCACAAGACTTTATTCCAGAACGGCCCAACAGAAAATTGTCCTGCTGGTGTAGTCTTCTATGTATGGTAGACTTTGACACATCTACACCTGCATCCAGGAGAGTGTTTTTGATCTGTTGGGCCGTTGTCAGGGGGGTTTTCTTCACCATAGAGAGTAGTCATCCACTACAGTGGTCTACCGGGTCTTTTAACATAATTGAGTTCACCAGTTGTTTTTTTCTTGTTAATGATGAACAAAACTGTTGACTTGGGCATGCCCAGGGTTTTTTACAATGTTCCTGATTGATTGATTTTCATTTCTGAGCCTTATGACGGCCAGCTTAATTTACATCGACATTGCTGTCTTCCTCATGTTGTCACACCCCAACAACAATCTCGAAAGGCAATTGCATAGTCTAGAATCAAGATTAGACATCAACATCTCTCTTCTGCATTCACTAACGACACAAATGAATACACTTGCCTAACGATACACAGCTGTGAAGCCAATTCAAGAAATACTTGTAGTACCTTAAAATGGGGGACTATGTACAAAAGGTTCTATAATTTCTAAACGGTTCATCCAATATGCATGACAATACCCTAAAATGAAAGCTGACAGTAAGCACTTCAACTTCATTGTTATTGTATCATTTCAAACTCAAAGTGCTGGAGTACAGAACCAAAATAACAAAAAAAGTGTCACTGTCCAATGAATTATGGTGCTCACTGTATATTCATATTCTTTTGGCTCTTCTGAACCTAAACTTCAGTTGTGCTCATTAGGCTTTTACATTATGCATTTCACAAGAAGCAATCGCAAAGCATATTTACAGTCTTAGCTAAGATGATTTAGTATCTTTATAAATCATTCATATCCAAATGGCATGCTTTATGAAGATGGAGTGAGCTATGTGAAATGCCATTCACAAATGTAGCATAACAGATAGGCGACATGATGAAAGGTCAACCCTATGACCAGAATGCCTGCAAACTTGCATACAAATGATTAATGAAGCTGTTATGCTGTAGTAGTAAATGTGTTATACCTGCTTCATGAAGATGCAGCTTTTGTAAAGTAAGATCCAGTGGGTTTCATGATTGATGATGATACCAAAACATAGGAATCTATCTCCATTCAAATTTATAGGCACTTTTGCTGTGAGATAGAATTGTGAATTGTTAGGGTTCACTCAAATAAACAGAGAGAGAGAGAGAGAGAGAGAGAGAGAGAGAATAATGGAGCTGTACCAATTAACATATTCCAACAATCGTTTCTGACCTTGATGACTTGGCATCAGCATTGCTCATTGCCTAAACTTGTATGTATGTACTTATGTACGCAAGTCTCTCTGAATAAGAGCACCTGCTAAATGTCAAACTGTAAATACTAATCAGCCCGATAAATCAACTTTGATTGCCAACTAATTTTAGGTAAAAGATTTATCAGTCTTTTTAATGTCAAATTTTAACATTTAAATACATAATGGAGTCACTATTATCTAGAGGAAGGAAAGTGGTATAAATATCAACATCTGGGTCATTAAATCTGCTAGTATTTACATGGACATCTTGGTTATAACTTATAAAACTGTCTGCGTTGTAAACAGAGCTTTTTATATAAGGGTAGCGTGACTAGTTTACAGTATCACCTGCAAGCAAAACCAACTTTCATAGCTCTTAGACAGTTCAATGAAAATGGGAAACTTCCAACTAGTATATAGTCACCTACAAAATTATTGGCAGCCTTTATAAAGCCTTGATAAAGATGAGCAAGGCTGTAGGCCAATGAAATAACACAGGCAATGAGATACATTTTATGCTCACAAGTATGGGAAACTATATTCTTCCAGAGTTTGTGCTTTTCCCCATTTTTTTCCCCAGTTACAATTCCTAATTGTATACAGCTTCACTCATGCTTCAATCTCTGTAGCTGATGCGGGAGAGTGTACTTTGTTCTCCAAAGTATGTAATGTCACCAGCTGCTTCTTTTTACACCACAGCCCACAAGCTAAGCTTGCACAGATATGAGTCAGAAGAAGACACTTCATGCACAGCTTTTAGTGAGTAGACCGCTGGTGCCTGATCGGCCAGCAGGGGGAGCTGCCAGAGAGCGATCTGATACGGATCCCGGCCTGACTAAACCCTCCCCAACAGGACTGCTGGATGGGTCATTCGGTTAAGGAACCACGCTGTGGTGCAAGGACGAGCCCCACAGTCTCAGATCGAATCTGGACTGTGCCAGTGCAGACTGTGTCCGGTAGCTCCATAGGGCGACATGCAATTACAATTGCATCACCCAGGGTATGGGAGGGTTCAGTCAGTTAGTGGTCCACGTTTCATCTAGCGATCCCTGCTGGTTGAATGAGCGTCTATGGACTGCATGTTAAAGCCACATATGAAACGTCTTCCTCCAACTCCACTCTATGTGAGCTTAGCTGTAGTCTGAAAGGAAGCAGACTGGCAACACCACGTGTGTTGTGCATGATAGTTGGCCATTCCAAGTTGTTGGAATGGGAATTGGGTGGGAATTGGACATAGTTAGCCCCACGTTGAGCACCAAATTTATAAAAAGTAAAATTTTGGTCTCATCTGGCCATAGCACAGGGTTCCAATCAAAGTTCAGAATTGGAACATCACTTGGAACCAGGTGTTGAACCTGATCAAAAATCTGTGGTTTGCTGGAGGCGTGTGTTGCAGCTGACTCTTGAACCCCTCCACGGGGGTTTGATCCCGTGCCATGGCAACCCTTCTCCATCTGTTACCCTCTCTGCTTTCCACCTGTCTGAATAAAGCAAAAAAATTTAAAGGAGGATGGATTGTCTGTTCTTCACAATCCACCAGTGTCCAAGCACAGACTGGATGATCTGATGGATCTTGAAAGATTCTGCAGAAGAATGGTCAATGATCCATCCCTATATGTCAGGGATATTCCAAATCGCCCTCGGGGCCAGTAGTACTGTTGGTTTTCATTCCTCCCCTCTAATCAGGGACTGATTCAGCCCAGTCGCCTGTATGCAGCCAGTGAGGTAGGCTACATGCGACAAGGAATGGCGAATATTGTTCTGGAGCATGCAGGTTGGCCTGCATACCAGGGCGGCAGAGTGCATCTGATTCTCAAAGGTGTGTATGGCATAGTATGTGAGCGGGAGCGAGCGAGGAGGGGAAGCGGACGTGATTTAATTAAAGTGATGAGCACTATTAGAATGTTACCAGTCCGCAAGCTCCAGTTCGCTCCGGTACTACTGAGGCTAGAATGTCTTGCTTCTGCCAATGGTTCTAATTTCAACAGTGAAAGTTAAAAGCCCCAAACAAACAATACAAGTAGGGTTTCTAAATGCTTGAACTCCCCAGACGGCTGGAATGCAAAGAGATCCAGTCCCTGCCCCCCAACTTGATTCGCTTCAACACTACCCTGCACAAGAAGAATGGGTGAAGTGGATTGGGCTTCAGGGTTTCTGAATGTCACGGTGCTAACCTGAAGGGTGTGGTCCGCAGGTGTGGGCAGTATGTCACGTATGTGCATGTGGAATGACCAATCTTGTACCCCCCTCACCAAAACACCCTGCAGCAGCAAGAGAGGTGCCCCTACTCCAGGGAGAGTACTTCAGCTTAAAGGGTGGTTAGCAGATTTAAGGTAAGTATTATACGTATATAGGTAAAAGCCAAGGTAAGTAATCACGTCCAGAAGAACAACTGTATAATTCTGACAAATACTCATACAGTTTTTGGAGCAAAAATAAAAAAAACTTCAATTGGATTTATTTACAAAATATTCTCACCTTTTCTTTTTTACTGTTCTGACAGAAAGGAAAAGTGGTATTCTGATAACCAATATAACATTGAAAATCACATTAGCTATACCAGAGGGGTGCTAATATAACCCACCAAGGTTCCCTTCCTGACACGTCATCTAGGCTAATGGAACTGGTTCCTCTTAAAGGAAATTATTCTTGAGCGCTCAAGTATCTAAACTGATAAGGAAAATCTCCCCAGCAAATAAGGAATTTGTTTTAATTTATACGCCTGTTGTATTAGAGAAATAACCCACTTCAGTGACAAAGCACTTTTAGCACATAGCAGGCACAGAGTATACAAAAAATTGTTATTACAATTGTCTCAGTAAGAAATATGTTTTCTTCCCTTTTTTAGTTCAGTCCACAAATGAGAAGTAGGACAAGGCCCTTTTCTTTAGCAGAAAAACTCAGTTACACACAGATTCTTAATTGACCTCAAATCGATCCCAGATATGCAGTAGATATGGACGGATCACTTTAAGGGTTGTTTCTCCTGACCATAGGCGGAGGGTGTGTAAGGCAGGGGAAGGCATTGCCTTCCCCTGGCCGGACAAGACAATTCAAATAATGTAGGCTATTAAATATAAATACAAATACTAGCGATAGAGGATTTGAGGTCGAGTTAGCTCACTCAATCTACTAGGCTACTGCCTACTGCGGAGGAGGTAACTAAGCTGGTCAGCAGCGTGTAGCCGATTGTTGCATGGTTCTGGACACACTGTCACACTCTCTGTTAATATAAATTATAAATAATGTGTGTGTTGGCTGCCATGCCGATAGAAAAAAAACAAATCACGCATAGACTATCTTCGCTTAAATGATTAGCCTATCAATATGACGTGAAAATGTGATCGTCAGGGGTGCTTAATGCACAGGTTTACATGGCCAGAATATAATGTTGTAATTTGCCAGTGAGTGACTCACTTGAAATATTATTGTTAATTGGTTGTATGGTCAGATTAATTTTATTTATTCATTCATTCATCCATTCATTTATTTATTAACAAAAAGCAAAAAACCTACAGGCTACCAGTAGTTTGGTCAGATTCATGCAATGGGTTTTCAAAGTCATATTTAGGCTACGTCTGTGTTGGCTATAGGCTACGCGTAGGCCTACACTATGTGCTGATTTTGCTTGTTATTGTCAGAAGCTAAAATGTCGGAGTTACGAAAGCACGCCAGCGGATCACAAAAACGAAAAGAAAAAAGACATTCGTGAACGGGAGTTGCTAAAGAAAATTCCCAAGCTAACTGGCTTTTTCAAACCTTTTTCCATTCAACCAGTGCTTTGCTTTATTTTATGAATTGTGATTGTTTAGGCCCAATTGGAAATAGTTGGCTGTGATAGCCCAGTTGTTGCCCTGGTGGTCAATTCAGCTGAAATTAATCTATATTTTCTATCTATCTTTTACCAATGTGTAATGCTTAGACATGGCTTTTTGCATTGTCTGGTCGGGTTCGGTGGGATCGGGCCAGGCGAATACTACACAAATCCGAACCAAACCTAGAACCTAAAATTCCTAGGTACCAACTTTTACCACTAGGTACTGCTATAACAATAACGTTAACCACAGTTAAGTGGAGCCTACAGTTGCAAGGCTAAGAGACACAGACCATTAGAAGTTATTTTTTTATTTTAGTGAACTTATTATTTTTTACTGACTATATTTAGTCATTTATAGGCTACCATCTTTTATCAACGTATCATGGTAAAAAAAAACACACACAAAAAACTGTTTTAGAGAATTTCGCACAGAATTAGCCTACGTTATAGACTTGTTGCTTGTCATTTTCGTGGATGGTTTTATGTCTCCCGATACAGACTACTTTACAACCAAAGCCTACATGGGCTCTTGTACTCATAAAACTGTAGTTACGGTGAAATTAATGCAAAAAAATGTATGTACAAAAGGTTCTATAATTTCTAAACGGTTCATCCGATATGGATGAAAATACCCTCAAATTAAAGCTGACAGTCTGCAACTCAACCTCGTTGTCATTGTATCCTTTCAAACTCAAAGTGCTAGAGTACAGAAACAAAATAACGAAAAATGTGCAGGACAGCCGAGAAGCGGCGCCCTTTTTTCACAATAAAAGATGCAGTTAAAGGGATATTTCACCTTCGTGTGACAGAAGTAATTTTGTGGAGCCTACCCCATTATATTTGCATAGCATGAATACTAGCAATGTCAGCTGTCCCTGCTGACCGTTAACGGCATCCCCCCGGTAGTCCCGGTTGTCAGGCTCCCCATTCACTCCCATTCATTTTCGGGAGCTCACCAAAATGAATCGTTTTAAAGCACACACTATCTACGGCAGATAATAGGCTACATTGATAAAGGAGAACACGACGGTGAAAAGGCGCATGTTTGTTTTGAGCTTATAAGATGATGTAACGTTTCAATTAGCTATAATAGTGGAACTATTTTTGGATATGCTACTGTGTAGAAGCACAACAAGCCATAGTTTGATTTTTAGTTTTATTATGACGTAAACCTACAACTAACGGTAGCCTAGCCTACTACAGATGTGAATTGACGTCAACTTTATCGTACGCAAGGATTCTTCACTAAGTTAAAATAACAAAGGTTTTTGCCGGATCTTCTTTTTCTTTTAAAAGGTAATAAAACGTTGAAAATACATTAAATACCGAAACAAACACGTACCTTTTCACCGTCGTGTTCTCCTTTATCGATGTATTATCTGCCGTAGTTAGTGTGTGCTTTAACCCTTGTGTGGTGTTCGGGTCTGTGGGACCCGTTTTCAATGTTTACTAAAAGAAAAATGATACAATTAATTATTTTGTTCAATCTGAGACTCCATTGGCCTTGGTTCATTTTCTGTGATGAACATGTAAAAGAACACATTTTCATTGAGTGCACACTGTGTACCCCCCCTACACATTTATATTACATATGTGGTGTTCGGGTCCACTGGACCCGATGGTAATACAAGTGTAGAAATTGTAAGTGAAAACAAGTAAACATAGTAAAAACGAAACAAAAACCTTCACTCTGTCTTCCTACTAGATGGGCCTGCTGTGTGTGTGTGTGTGTGTGTGTGTGTGTGTGTGTGTGTGCGCGTGCGTGCGTGTATGTGGTTGCTCCTTTACATTTGCAGCATGTTTCATAGATTGAACACGATCCTCTCCACCATTTTATAGGGATTATTGGGAAGAATGCCTAGTCCCATCACCACCCCCCACACCCAGCCAACCTCCCCCAATACACCAAACACACACACACACACACACACAAAAGGTTTCAACATAGCATTGAGAACCTGTCTGCTCCCTCATTTTCCCGCACTCTTCACCGTAGTGTGTGACACTACACAATGTCTTGTGGGAACCTGCAGAATGTTATTTCAAAACAATCTAAACCAGGGCTGCCCAACCCTGTTCCTGGAGATCTGCCATTCTGTAGGTTTTCATTTCAACCCTAATTTGGCACACCTGATTCTACTAATTAGCAGCTCAATCAGATCTCTAGCTGTTGAATGAGGTGTGCTTTGTTAAGGTTGGAGTGAAAACCTACAGGACGGTAGATCTCCAGGAACAGGGTTGGGCAGCCCTGATCTAAACATTATATATTTTCTCACACTCTACCCCAGCTGCAAATTGGGGGAGGGACACAACAAATAAATAGCTTTGCACGTGTGGCTCCTTACAAGAATCGATCAGTATGGCAAAAATAATGTCTGCTCACCCTCATGTGGTGTGTAGACCGGCATGAATTTGTGTTCAAAATTTGTCATTCCAATTTGTTCAGTTCAAAGCAATAAACATCAATAGTGAGGAAAACCTTGTTTCATTTATATTTGTTCAAGATAAACATGATTTATTCCTCCCATGTCTTGATTATAATTTTTTTTTTTTTTTTTACAAAAATCACATTTTATCACAAAAAACGAATAGCACTTTTATTGATAAATGTGATATAGCAGAGGTAAATGGTCAATATTAACCCATATATGCTGTCTATATTGCTTGTAATTGAGATAAAGTCAATACCTGTGAAGTATTTTTACATAAATTGTTATGGCTTTATTGTTTTAACAACCCAATAATGTTGTGGGTCCACCAGACCCACAAACACTGGGTGAGTAACGAAAACATGAACACCACACAAGGGTTAAAACGATTAATTTTGGTGAGCTCCGGAAAATGAATGGGAGTGAATGGGGAGCCTGACAACCGGGACTACCGGGGATGCCGTTAATGGTCAGCAGGGACAGCTGATGTTGCTAGTATTCACACTATGCAAATATAATGGGGTATGCTCCACAAAATTACTTCTGTCACACAAAGATTAAATACCCCTTTAACATTGAAATAGAGTACTCAAGTGAGTATGTCAGATATGGGTGGAGTTTGGTTTCCAAAGCCCGTTCCCTATGACAGATAGAACGGGCTTCGGAGACTATCGACAATTTCTTGAAATCTGATTTATAGAATGAGCCGGAACATTCCTGGATTAGCCTGTGTGGTATAAGGATATAAAGCATACATCGCATGTTCCAATTTTTATTTTTTAAAGTAATGATTTAATGATTGTAGTCCGGTTTGTAGTCCACTTTAATGGACTACATATCCATTACTGCAACACACGGGTTGTTCTCGACCAATAAGATATCATCATCTCGTCTGGACATTTTTGGCAGTGCATACCACCTTGCTAATTCGGCCATTTTACTTCATTGAACCGTCCGGAGGGAATTATGGTCAAGTTTTTAAACAGTGCCAGCGCTGGTATATTCACAAAAAAATACTAAAACGTAAAATATACTCGAAGCTCGTCCAGAAAAACAACATATTTTGCGAACGGGCGTTATATTGAACAAGGGAATTGATAGTAAGACATAATCACTAGAAATTATTTAAAAGTAAGTTTTAGTTTTAGTTCCAGTGTGATACTCCAGTAGTCACTTGAGTACTCTATACAAAGTTGATGCTTTTAACCACTCGTTACATATGTTTGCTAGCAAAGCGAAAACTTTCCTGCAAGACAGCAAATTTTTTTGCCACAATTACATGAAATTAGAATTTTGCGCATGCACTTTTCACCACTCGCAATTTGCGCATGCACTTTTCAACAACAGGGAACAGACAGCCACGGAGCCAGTCAGTTACCTACATTCAGAGATTTAGGCCAAAATAAATAAAACATTTTATTTTAGAAAATTCCCTGTGTGAGTTTGTGTAGAAATGCAGGAAATTAGGTTTAAAAGGATCAAAATTTTCTGGGGGAGGACTCCCAGACCCCCACTACTTTGTTCCCCCCTTGTGCCCCACCAACATCTCTTAATGCCCCCCCAAATCAAAGCAGTCTAGAAACAGCCCTGCCTTCAAGCCAGCTACACCCACATGCAAGGAACACCATAATTGAAGCACAAGCCCTCATATGATGCACTGGCCAGAAAGCCTCCCTATCTGTGCTATGCTACAGGAGAGCTAGCACCAATTGCAAGCAAGGTACATCTTTCACCTTTCAGTGATAAAAACTGATAGCCTGCGGGGCGTGTGGAAATCAATGGTCTATGGTCTTCACACATAATATACAGATGCATACTCCTGCCTGTCGCTCTGAGCACAAAATTAAGAATGTTTTTTTTTTTATGTTGCCATGGTAAGTTTTACTACAAGTATGGGCAGCTGTTCACACCTCTGGACAGAATGACAGCACTCTTAAATCTTCCCTCTCTCACCATGTTTGCCCAGAAAATTGTAAAGCTATTTTGACAGACTTGGCATTAATAAGCAAATGTTCAATAAAAGAAACAATAACTCTGTTGGTTCATGTTTACCCCCATTTCATAAATATGCATAGAAAAAATACTGTTTCTTGACTGCACTTGGGCTTTAATGCCTGAACATACGCATCCCAACCACATTCTGCTAACATGGTCATTTTTTATAAATTGCAAGAAGAAATGCAATAAAAGATGACAGGATATTGCTAATTAAATGATTGCAATAATTAACTTTCATTAAATAGAGGTCAATAAAGTGTGGCGAAGATTAAAATGAGGCCCATATATTATATGGTGTTTTACAGGATGACATTAAATCGTGTTTTCTACCTGAGGAAGACGTGTTGCCATGGGAACACAAGAACCAGCCTGTTGGTCGGGAGGTATTAAAGAGGCTGCCTGGGATTTTTATTCATTCGTTTTATGTATTTCTGTTTTTATATTTGATCTTAGCAGACAGAGAGAGAGCACAGCACTATCATGCTATATCTCCCTATTCCTCTTTATTGATTCTTATTGATATTTAAAACGGGACAAGTCATTCAGCAAAATAACAAATGACTGAGAGCAAATGTTGCATTGTTCAGGAAATGTCTGTTGCCTTTGGCCCCCTACATTGTCTACTGATAAGGCACCCAGAACATCCACTTACACGTATACAGGTGTCAAATCATGCTCAGATAATTCTGACCTTCTCACATCTGACCCCAGATCATATCTTGGATGTTTCTTTCCCATGGGTATTACAAAGAGAGTACATTTTAAGATCATGAAAGTGGAGAAATGTTAGAGTATACCAGGGATCATCTCTTATTGTCCTCTCAATGGAAGCAGAACATTTGAATTGATTGTGTATGTTTTGGCTATAGCTCCTGTTGATGTGCCTCCGGTGCCTCTATCTATGGTACCCAGTTCAACAGTTAATTGCCTTGTTAATCCCTTCAGTGTTAAATGTTAATTGTTTCATTGTATGTGTGGCTGTATCCCATCCGCATGCTGCTGTGCTCCGCACCACCGTGCTCCCAAGTACGCACTCCAGTCAAGGCTTGGGAGTTCGCACTTTATAGCATGGAAGCAAGGTAGCACGGGAAGTTTTGCTCAGTCGTGGGACGCACTTCGTGGGGACATCTGACCCATAGCCTTTCACCTTTGCCATAACTATTGGGGACATTCAGATGATATTAGTAAATACACCCAAGAGGAATAACGTTAGTTTGTCAGCTCGCATTGTACGTAGCTACTGTAGAAATAGTAGGCTAAATGTTACTGAAATATATTAGTAACGTTAATATCAGCAACATTTATTATTTGTTATAACGTTAACCAATCATATGAATTCTCCTTTATGCTAGTGTTCGTAGCTATGCCAGAAACCCAGTCAGTGGAAGGCTATGATATGAAGATATTCATTGCAACATTGGATAAGTTACAGTGAACAGACACAACAAAATAAAGTTGTCATTACATTGTAAACAATCGTGTTTGTATTTTCATTAAGTTATGTTCACGCTGTTTACCAGCTGGGTAGGTCTATGCAGTTACTCTGGCTACAAGTAGAAATGGAACCGGTAATTCATCACCAGGAGCTAGCATTAAAAACTGAGTGGCGTTACTAAGATCAAATAAATGGATTTGTCTGCATTACGTTTACAGTCTTGCTCTTGTTTGGATGCTTAAAGTAACGTTATCTAACGTCACCTAGTGCGATGCTAGCTAACTGGGTTGATATCCAGCTGGCATCCATCCATTATCTAACCCGCTTATTCCTGGTCAGGGTCGCGGGGGGACTGGAGCCTATCCCAGCATGCTAACTGGGCGATATCCAGCTACCTAAATTGCGACTGCAAATATGTAATAATATTCATGTTTTAGTATCGCTGTGTCTATTACTAACACCATTATTATCTGGCTAAGATAACTAGTTAGGTTATGTCATTTAATAGCTCGCAAATTGCATTGCAATTTACATATTTAGGCAACAAGATATCTGAAGTTAGCTACATTGTTAAGCTAGATCTCGCCACTGTGGTCCACCATTAAGATGGGAAATTTTTGGTCTTGACCTTTTTCTCGGAAGGAATTATGGGAATTATCCCGGTCAGAGCACGCATCGATGCACACCAGATTTTGGACAAACGGAGCACGCATATGGGTACTTTATTCATGCTCCGCACTACCGTACTTCGGTTTGGACTCACACTCCAACATGGATGCATGCTCGGAGCAAGGAAGTATGCGGTTTGAGACACAGCCTGTGTGTGTGTGTGTGTGTGTGTGTGTGTGTGTGTGTGTGTGTGTGTGTGTGTGTGTGTGTGTGAGAGTAGCAGCAGCCCACAGGTGTGGTTTATTGTTAATTAGGCCATGTGGCCAATATAAAGCCTGTGTATGCCATTGTGTGGGGATAATCCACCAGGTAAAGATGGTTGGCCTGCTTGCGGTTTTAATGCTATTTATTCCCAGTCTGATTTTAAAGCCTTTTAATGTGATTGAGATGGCCACTCTTTCACAGGGAATATGACAGAAAGAGGGACACGGACTGGGATGGATACCTTGGAGGGAAAGAATGGGACGGGAGCTAAATGAAAAGAGAAACTGGGAGATGGAGAGGGAGGGATGGAAGTAGGGGGGCTGCGAATAAGCCGGAGAGTTGTGGCCGCTGGGTCTTCATGTCTTTTACATTTCTAATTAAAAGAGATAAAGAATCGGGGAGTCATCAAAGCCGAAGTGATTTCTCCGTTAAGGTTTTAAAGGGCACCGTAAAGTAGGCAGCCTGAAACCATTGACTTTATAATTAGCCCGTTGTCCCAGACCCGACAGAGTGTGAGAGAGAGAGAGTGAGTGATGGAGATGGGAGGAGAGTGCATATATACAACAGAAGAATACAGGTGTCCAGGAGATGAAGAGGGAGAAAAGATAAAAAAGGCGAGAAGACAATGGTAAAGGCTGAAGATATAACGAATGAGAGAAAGAGCAAGTGATGTCACACAATCCGACTCGATGCCATACAACTGCCTATCTGAACCATTTAAACAGGAGCTAGTTCAACCTGCGAGTAGAACTTCCTCCGAGGCAAAGGTTACAAAGAAAGAACGTAAGAATGTTCGATGAGAACCCTTGTAATTTTGTCATCTGCATGCCCAGGTTAGAGAATCCAGTGCTTAAGTCTGGTCTAAGGACCTCTGCTTCTCTGCTATGTGACCCCGTGAGCCATTTTGCTCTAAACAATATCAAACAAGACTGGCACGCATAGCATTTTATTCTCATAATAGAAACTCAATCACACATTTTTGTACAGCATCAGACAATCAAGAATATTAACTCAGGAAAAGGGATGGTTGGGTCGACGCTGTGTACATAAGTAAAAAATTTAAAGACGCAAAATAAAAAAAACTATATAGCTCCAAGGTGCTGATTTGCAGACCGCACCCTGCACAAAAATGCTATCGCTAGCTATGGCTATATCCCTGGGACCAGCGCATTGTTACAGAGAAAACACTGTTAGACCCATGAAGGTGAAGGTGCAACAGGTTCTTATGTAAAAAAACAGAAACCAATGACCAAGGATAGGATAATCTCTAAAGAATAAAATAATAATAATAATAATAATTTGCTACATGGGGGTGTTCGTCTTTGTAGGGTTTGTAACTGGCTTGACTGTAACTGAGATCAGACATTGGCCTCACATTCATAAAATCTATTAATTTATTTTACAATCATTACTGGTCATTGGTCTCTAGCAGAACCTGTAACATCCAACAGAAGTGTCCCTATTGTGAACATAAAATAGGGTCTGTATGTGCAAATATCCCAGACAATACTAAACCATAACCATATACACTGTAGTAGCAAAATAGATTCAAAGCAAAGAAAAAGACAAAAGAAAGTGCCTGCCACTTAAAAAGCTGAGTGAGGACATTCTTTTAAACCCCTTTTGTCACAGACATAGGGTGTATATAGGTACTGCCTCTCCAAGATGAAAAATATTAAAATAACACATGAACATTCACCCAGTTTACAGCCCAATCGAGTTCTAACCAGTATTAATGTTAAGTCATGATATAACAAAGTGTGTTATCACACAAACTGTGTGAAAAACAGGCTTTTGAAGAAGACACTGAACATAAACAGGGTTTAATTGTCCTTATTCTCTCATCCATAATTAAATTCCAAAAATAATACTAAAATTCTCTTCATGCATTCTCTCTATCACAATATCATTGCATTTTGTGTGAGGAAAGAGAACAGGGGCCGTATTCACAAAATATTTTATCTTACCACAAAGAGTTCCTAGATAAGAGTTTCCTCTTAAAACCTATTCACAAAGCTGCTGAGACCAACTTTTACTAAGGAATGGAAGAATTCTTAAGCAAAGAGAAAGGGCACGGTTGACCTCGTTGCTATGGATGACGTCGTCTTTCATGAACATGCTCACTTACTATGCCCACAGTGATTGGTTGATAGTGAATGGGTTTGTGTCGTCAAATTCATCATAGAAATGCCGCAGTAGGAGAAAGGCTACGAATCATGTTGCCATATTCAAAAAGATTTTTAAATAAAAATTTAGGCGAAGTGTGCCTGATTTAACATGAAACCAAAAATAATATACTGACTAGTCATGTATATATTCGGCTAATTGTCAGCCTCTTACATGTCTGGCAGCTCGTAAAATAATTTGCGGATATGCATTTAAACATACGTAGAATAAGGCTGAAGTCAGCTTTATATTTTTGTAGAGAACATCAACAGGAAACCGTATGAATCGTCGGACAATGTGGGTCTGCATACCGAGGCAGATTGCCGGCAGCAGCTATAAGACTGTTTGTGACTTGGTCTTAGTGACTTAGTCCTCTTGACTACCCCTAACTTGCCGCATATTTGGAAGCTGGTTTTAGAACTAAAATGCTTTGTGAATTACTCTTATGCCAAAAAGTTAGAGTCCTAAAGTTAGAACTGACTAAGAGTTTCCCCTCAATCAGCAAGTTAGGAGCTACTTTTAGCCTTAAAGGGATAGTTCGGAATTTTGGACATAATGTCTCAATTACGACTTACCCATGATGTAGTTGATCGATGGAAACCATTTTCAGCTAATTCCATGCTGTCCCTTCTTTTGGACATACACACGTTGCTAATGCTAGCGCAACTCTATGGCAACCGGTAGCATCCACTACCAAACGCACTTAAACACTCCACAGTGCACCCAAAGCAAATAAAATATGACGACAGTCTATCTGGGTTATTTTGAGTGTTTATACCATAATTTTTGAAGTCAAACTATCGTTGAATCCTTTACTTTGTGCTGACGTAATATTCTCTGTGGAAGTACGGCGGCGGAGCGAACGTGGCCATTGCAACTTGTTACTCTTCTTTGTTGTTGTAGTGGACCAGTGCCGGCACTACATTCGTAGGTAACGTAAAGTATCGCTCGCCTGATAGACTGTCGTCGTACTTTATTTGCTTTGGGTGCACTGTGGAGTGTTTAAGTGTGTTTGGTAGTGGATGCTACCGGTTGCCATAGAGTTGCCCTAGCATTAGCAACGTGTGTATGTCCAAAAGAAGGGACAGCATGGAATTAGCTGAAAATGGTTTCCATCAATCAACTACATCATGGGTAAGTCGTAATTGAGATTCCGAACTATCCCTTTAAGATGTTTTGTGAATACGGCCCCAGATTTAAAGTAATTTAACACTCAATGAATGGCTATGATGAATAAGCAAAAAACTTGCAGATCTTACGGTTACCTTCTCTGTTATTTATGAGGATCATAACAAAATGTGTAGCAATTATCAATATTCCAGCGGAAAATTAAATGGAACAGCCAGAGGAAAAACAACTCATATCAATTCCCAAATGTAAATTAGACACAATAGTACAGACTTTAGTACAGTACTGTAGCACAGCGGAATAGGCCAGTACAATAGCCCAGACTCTAGTACAGTATTGTAGTATATAGACAATAGCACATTACAATAGTACAGCCTAGTACAGTACTGTAGCAGTGCATAATAGGACAGTACAATAGCACATACTGTACTACAGTATGGTAGCACAGCACAATAGCAGAGTACAATATTGCAGACTAGTATGGTACTGTAGTGCACAACAGTACCGTACAAAAGAAGAGACCAACTTAGTGCTGACTGGTCGATATCAAAGAGGTGCAAAATGCAATTTCAAATATGTCCCACCTCGCATAGCTCCTTACCACTGCATGTAATTCTAGTTTTTGCAGTGATCAATTTTGTGCAAGAACAAGGTGGATTTTAGCCATTGCTGCTCACAATGCCAGTTTTGAGAGAAAAAAAGAGAAAACAAAGAAGTCTTTGACGGTATCTCAGGATAAATAATAACTCAAAAACACCCTGTGTGAATCTTTGACTGTCAGCACATGTTCACCTGAAAGCAGAAAAAAGTGATGTGGGCGGAAAAATATTTAATGTTTCAAATCTATCCTGATCAACACCATTAATAATTCCTGACACTTCAGTGCTGAAAGGGAAGGCAGGTGGCTGGAAAGCAGACTGGAAAACCAGACGGTACGCACAGAAAAATGTGATCAAATCTACACAAAATGTGCAAAGACTTCACTTTTGAATGAGAGCCCCCCAATCGTTTTTTTATTGGTTCATAAAATCATTCAAAATAACTGTAGAATGCAGTGAAGTGCTGACTGAGCTCCATTTTGTCTGATATTTGGGCGTGTTCACACAAGCCGTTCTTCACCATCACGATGGCTAACGTTCAGCAGTGATGGCTACTAAAAAGAAAATATGCAGAACATCTCAACCAGCACTGAGCATTTGCGCAAGCGGGTGCATTTTCAATGCATGACCTCACAAAGGGTTGTCTACAGTCAGCGCAAACGGTGCAAAGCAGGTAAACTGTCCACACCCAATCAACGTGGAAAGGGAGATGGCCAGCACTGCTTCCAGTGTGAAAACTGCTCAGTTTAGCTGTCGCAAACATTAGCTTATCCGTATGTGGTAGAATGAGATTAAGTTCAAATCAAGTTTGAACCTGCTTTGAAAACAAAAAACTAAAAAAATCTGAAAAACACATTCACAACATTACACACTCTAGCTCGCTGTTAAAAAAAACGAAAGAAATTGAAACAAACTAAATGATCACTTCTACTTGTTGGTGTACTCCTCAGTAAAAGACACGTGCTGCATACGTGTCTGTAGTTTCTGTGATCATATATTGTGTGGTGAATGCTAAAGGCTAGTTTACAGATTTTGCGTGAGGCCGTGGTATACAATGTTATGTACTAATGAATTGTATAGGCTCTATTGCAGTTCAAAGTTCGTACATGTAAAAAGAAACATTGTATATGAATATTGCATAGGTAGTTTTTGTATCAGTATGCAACAGGCAGAATGTCATTGCCTCCAGCAGAGCATTCCTCTTGCGCCACTGCGTCTCACCACAGGGGAGAGTCTGCAAGCTCACTGCAGAAGAGAAACAGACAGAGGAGATGGTAAAGCTGCATGCACTTAAAGAGAATAGGGGCAATGGAATGCTGAATGATACTTTAATGATGCTGAAAATTGGTTGTAAGCTACCCAATGCTAAATCATCCTTACAGTCGTGCCGCCAGTCCCCCCCCCCCCCCCCCCATTAGCAACTCCACCTGATACTTTCTCTTCTGTATTCTATTCATCTGAGGGTATGCTCTAAGCGATAGACTGCTGTTCATCTGAGCAGGGTATGCTCTGAGAGATATGGTGCCATTGATCTGAGCAGGGTATGCTCTGAGAGATATGGTGCCATTGATCTGAGCAGGGTATGCTCTGAGAGATATGGTGCCATTGATCTGAGCAGTGTATGCTCTGAGAGATAGGCTGCTGTTGATCTGAGTAGAGTATGTTCTGAGAGATAGGCTGCTGTTGATCTGAGCAGGGTATGCTCTGAGAGATAGACTGCTGTTGATCTGAGCAGGGTATGCTCTGAGAGATAGGCTGCTGTTGATCTGAGTAGAGTACGCTCTGAGAGATAGGCTGCTGTTCATCTGAGCAGGGTATGCTCGGAGAGATAGGCTGCTGTTGATCTGAGCAGGGTATGCTCGGAGAGATAGGCTGCTGTTGATCTGAGCAGGGTATGCTCGGAGAGATAGGCTGCTGTTGATCTGAGCAGGGTATGCTCTGAGAGATAGGCTGCTGTTGATCTGAGCAGGGTATGCTCTGAGAGATAGACTGCTGTTGATCTGAGCAGGGTATGCTCTGAGAGATAGGCTGCTGTTGATCTGAGCAGGGTATGCTCGGAGAGATAGGCTGCTGTTGATCTGAGCAGGGTATGCTCGGAGAGATAGGCTGCTGTTGATCTGAGCAGAGTACGCTCTGAGAGATAGGCTGCTGTTGATCTGAGCAGGGTATGCTCGGAGAGATAGGCTGCTGTTGATCTGAGCAGGGTATGCTCTGAGAGATAGGCTGCTGTTGATCTGAGCAGGGTATGCTCGGAGAGATAGGCTGCTGTTGATCTGAGCAGGGTATGTTCGGAGAGATAGGCTGCTGTTGATCTGAGCAGGGTATGTTCGGAGAGATAGGCTGCTGTTGATCTGAGCAGGGTATGCTCTGAGAGATAGACTGCTGTTGATCTGAGCAGGGTATGCTCTGAGAGATAGGCTGCTGTTGATCTGAGCAGGGTATGCTCTGAGAGATAGGCTGCTGTTGATCTGAGCAGGGTATGCTCGGAGAGATAGGCTGCTGTTGATCTGAGCAGGGTATGCTCGGAGAGATAGGCTGCTGTTGATCTGAGCAGAGTATGCTCGGAGAGATAGGCTGCTGTTGATCTGAGCAGAGTATGCTCTGAGAGATAGACTGCTGTTGATCTGAGCAGGGTATGCTCTGAGAGATAGACTGCTGTTGATCTGAGCAGAGTATGCTCGGAGAGATAGGCTGCTGTTGATCTGAGCAGAGTATGCTCGGAGAGATAGGCTGCTGTTGATCTGAGCAGGGTATGCTCGGAGAGATAGGCTGCTGTTGATCTGAGCAGAGTATGCTCGGAGAGATAGGCTGCTGTTGATCTGAGCAGGGTATGCTCTGAGAGATAGGCTGCTGTTGATCTGAGCAGGGTATGCTCGGAGAGATAGGCTGCTGTTGATCTGAGCAGGGTATGCTCTGAGAGATAGGCTGCTGTTCATCTGAGCAGGGTATGCTCTGAGAGATAGGCTGCTGTTGATTGGGTGAAGTTTGACCTCTGCTCTCAGTAGGCGTGCCTCAAGGCTCAGTAGTTGGCCCTTTGGTGTTCTTCCTTTTGCCTCTTCTCTACGGGGCGTCAATCGGCTCTCAAGGATTTTAATGCCACTGATATAGAGATGGCACTCAGATGTTCCTTTTTCTGACAGACATGACTCTTTACAATACTCTATTTTTCTGGAAGATTCTGCCAAGAATCTTGTCTACCCCAGGCCATGCTAACACCAAACGTCTCTTTCATTTCCAATGTGTCTCTCATTCTGTCCTATAATGGTACCCCAGTAGCTGGGGATTGTGAGCTTGAGTACCTCAGATTGAACGGTAGAAAAAAAACTAATTATTGTAACCCATCTGTCTTTTAATTCCATTTGTTAGAAATGTGTGCTCTCTCATTAAATTCTCCCTCCAGTTTAGAGTTTGCTCCATCTGCTTTGATCTGTTGAATATCAGGGGTTGCTTATCCACTCGTGCAATTAATTTAATGACATCCAATTACCATTCCAATGACCAACAATTACTGTAGAAGACAAACAGAGAGAGAGGCTTGTAAGATTAATGAGGTTAAAGATGGTTTGGAATTAGGGTGTAAACCAAGCTCATTTGGTGCCCTGTGCCTGTCCAACATGAATATGTTAGCCCAACCAGGAACAGATGATAAAACCTGACTGGGGGGAGCTAAATATACTGTGGAATAATATTTCTGGGTATTCATCCAGAGAGAAATGCAATTTGGTTTCTTTTAAAATTAGATTGATGACCATCTGTCATAAATGTTATTAGTATTTATGAGGTTATGAAATATAATTTAAAAAACAATGTACTTTTTATTTTTATTTTTGTTTATCATTATTATTTAGGAGGGGGGTTGTTTGTATGTATGGTGTGTATGGGTAGCATACATTAGTCTTTATATTTTAATAGAGAGAGTCACTATAAATGAGAGACTGTATGATAAAGCACAAGAATACAGATTTAAACAGCGTGTAAATTTGTAAAAACGTGAAAAATAGCCAAACGTTATCAAAAAACAAATTAAAGTTGTTGAGAAAGAAACCATTAGATGTGAAGCATGCCATCTGTAAAGACGTTACTGATTTTAGAAGTTAAAAACTAAACGAAATAGTGAGAGTCAAAAATACTTTTCTCTGTCTGTCTGAAGGTCATGGCTGTTTGTAGCGGAGGAGACAGAGAGAGGTTTTCAGTTTGGCAGTCAATGAGCATCTGACCCACGCGCTCTGTGTACATACAAAAAAAGGATACGCCCCCCCACTTCCTTCTGGAAAGTGACAGACAGTTTAACTAGAAGCATACATTGAGGAATCTGTTCGCCAGAGTAAGATGTTTCACAATTTTTAAGTGTACCTTTTAAGATGATGTATTTATTTTATATATATATATATAGTATATGTATGTCTGCTTGTTTTTAGATCCGAGCGATACTAACCGGTCTGTACCCCGTCCCACACAACAGGTACATGTGCAGGTATCTGGTATCTCGCTGAGGCATACAACCTTCAGAGAATGAAATTTTTAAATACCTTGTTCACCTTTAAAATTTGATACTGTTTATGCAGTTTTTCTGATAAAAAATTTTCTTTAAAATTTTTTATCCCGAGACAACCAGCTTGAATTGGAAACAGAGGCTTCTCCGTGTACAGGTCAGAAGAGAAAACGCGGTGAGATTTAAGTTTTTACAGAAACTAAGGTGTGTAAATAAATAAATGTTTTATTATTAATGTGTTTCTTTCTTTCTTTCAGCGACAGACGCCATATCTGACGACGAATTATTGTGTTTGGAACTGTACCGTGATATTCTAAGACCTTTTCCAGAAAGCCAGACCAACAAGCCTGCGACCCCTGGACCACGGACAGAGCCCACACAGCAGAGTTGGAGACTCAAGTCTGCAACTTGGACTCGAGTCGCTAAAATAATGACTTGCGACTTGACTTGGACTTAGCTGAATTGACTTGCAACTTACTTGTGACATGCACTTAGAGACTCGTGGCACAATGCTAATAAAAGCCTACTTTTCGTCAGTATTTTGTGATATTCTTTTGCGGGACTACTGAATTTTCTTCAATATTTTTGTGATATTCCTAGCTAACGTATAACTAGTATGTTCACAAAGCATAAGCGCTGCATTAGGCTACTTCACATTGGTTAAAATGTAGCCATGGTACACATGTGTGTGCATGCATGTCTGTCACAGAACTGTTCTGTGGTGTCAGCATTGCCAGATGTACGATAATTATAGTATTTGTACCATAATTTCGTCCACTGTACGATGTACAGTAATGCCAAAAAGTGCCAAAATATACAATGCCAAATAATGCCAAAAAGTGCCAAAATGTACGATACGTTTGTCATTTCACATATATGATATATAAAGTTGCAAAGTTGCCCCTGGCTGCTGAATCAGGATCAGTTTTGCTTTTTATTGTATAATGGTTAAAAGTTAGAATTGGGGTTGGGAAATCTGATCCTAGATCTGCATGTCAGAGCAACTTCACCCCGGAGCAGTGTATTAGGTATGAAGTCGCACCCAATCAGTCATTCAATTGAGGACATTCATCATTAGTAGGCCATAAAGTTGCCTGCATCTAGGTGCGTGAAATATTTTCCCCTTGTGTGCTGCTAATATTCAGTCGCTGAGGATTGGACACTATTATTGGCACCCCTGGTAAAGATGAGTAAGAAGGGTTATAAAAAATTCACCGTTTGGTGAATTAGCTTAATCTCACACTGAAAAAATTAGAAAAATCCAACCTTTAATTGAAGTAAATTTATTATGAGAAAAAAATCCCTCATCAAGAAATAATAATTTTTAACAAAATACAATTATTGGCACCCCTGCATTTGTATATTGAATAAAGTAATCATTTTAAATATTTGGTCACATATCCTTTGCATGCCATGACTTCCTGATGTCTGTGACCCAACACTTATTTTCTGGTACTCTTACAAGCAATACTATAACGTCT
The DNA here is from genome assembly GCA_029718625.1 of Synaphobranchus kaupii. NCBI lineage: Eukaryota > Metazoa > Chordata > Actinopteri > Anguilliformes > Synaphobranchidae > Synaphobranchus > Synaphobranchus kaupii. The sequence continues at coordinate 26,807,774 of CM056380.1, forward strand.
CTGCAAATTTACAGATCACCATTTAAACGTTGTTGATATGTGCATTAAAAAGAGGTCCAAATGTAGTTTTTATTGGAAATTTAATGTTAAATTGCTTGAAGATGTGTTTTTTTGTGCCAAATTAGTAAAAGTTTGGCAAAATTGGAAGGGGAAAAAGAAAGATTTTGAAACATTAGGCCTCTGGCCGAAGGTGGTTAGGTGCAAACTAAAACTTTTTGCCAGCTTATAGCACTGCTAGGAGCAGAAGGGCTGTGGGGGAGCTGGAAAAGGAAATTGCTCAAATGGAGGTGATAAGGAATAATAATACTGGTCCGATGCAAGCCCTCAATGGGGAAAAAAAAGAAATTTGTCAACTATTTTGAATGAGAGGGTCAAGGGGGCTCTGATTAGAGCAAGATTCTGTACCTTAAATGACATGGATGCTCCTACTAAGTTTTTTTATTTTTATTTAGAGAAAGGTGGTGCAACACAAAGATTTCTGGTGGGAGAATGACCACTGACCCTGGGGAAATCCAGGAGGAAGTGGTGTGTTTTTTATAAGGCTCTTTTTAAAGTGGAGGATGTGGACATGTGCAAGTGCTTCTCGAAGACCTCCCCAAGCTAGACCTCTTTCAGAAGAAAAGGTGGAGTTGGACGCTGAGCTCAGCATACAGGAGTTTACTGAGGCTGTGGGACAGATGTCTTCAGGCCATGCTCCTGGCATTGATGGACTGCCTGCTGATTTTTAGAAAACATTTTGGGGATGTATTGGACAGGATTTTTACGGGGTGGTGATGGAGGGTTTGATAAAATGCGAGCTTCCACAAAGCTGTCGCTGGGCAGTGCTCACAATGCTGCCAAAGAAAGGGGACTTGTGCCTGTTGAAAAACTGGCGACCTTTGGCACTTTTATGTACTGATTTTAAGTTACTCTCTAAATGCATAGCAAACAGATTAAAGAAATATGTATGTAGAATTACACACAAAGATCAAACGTATTGTATTCCAGACCGTTCAATCAGAGATAATCTGTTTCTGATTAGAGATATTTTAGATCTGGCAAAAGTTTATAACCTGAATTTTGGCCTTTTCTCCATTGATCAGGAGAAAGCTTTTGATTTTGTTGACCACTCTAATGACAACATTAGAAGCTTTTGGGTTTGGGGAAAGCTTTCTGTCTGGTTTTATTGTGCCAGACTCCTCCCTGAATAACATGATGAAAGTCTCATGTTTATGTGGATGATATTATAGTCGTAGTGAGAGATCAAGGTGATCTGCTTGCTCTAGAAACATATTCAGACCTATGACCTTCCTTGAAGCATTGCTCTGTGGTTCATGGCAAGACGGACCCCCTCCCAAGCTGCCAGGCAGTCTTGGTTTGGAGTCGGGAAGGTTTGAAAGTGCTAGGTGTGTACTTGGGGACTTCGCATTATATGTAGAAAAATTGGGAGGGTGTCATAAAAAAGGCGTGCGCCAGGATGTCGAGATGGAAATGGCTCCTTTCACAGGTATCGTTTAGAGGTAGAGTGCTAATTTTACACAACCTGGTGACATTGGCACTGTGGCACATTGGCAGTATTAACACCACCCAGAGGTTTTCTAAAGTCTATTCAACGGCTAATGGTGCAGTTTTTTTGGTCAGGGCAGCAGTTTTGTATCTGCCACTCCAGGAGGGAGGGCAAGGACTCACGGACTTAGAGTAGAGTAACTGCTTTCTGCTTGCAGGCTGCTCAGAGGCTAATGTACAAAAATGTGTGCTGGAGGGAGACTGCCTGTGCACTGCTCAGGAAAGCAGGTGGATTGGGGCTGAACCGACATCAGCTCCTGATGGAGCTAGAGCCTACAGACACAGTAGTTTTACTGCTTTTTACGCATCTGTAATGACGGCATGGACTGATACACTCTGCACTCAGCGGGAGACCTTATGGACAATGGAAGAAGCGCTTTTTAAAAATCCACTGTTGAAACTGCCTCCTTTGACTTTGGCCAGTATAAGTGGCCATTTTATTAGAGCAGGTCTGAACAAACTGGCCCACTTGAGGAGGGTGGATGGTGGGGGCTGGAGAGCTGTAGAAGACATAGCAGCAGAGGCGGGTGTCCACTCATTAAAGCTGGTGGAGAAGATCATGATGAGGGTCAGAGAACTCTGGCCTTCCCAATACAACAATAAAGACGATGTTGAAGATACTCAGAATGTGGAGGTTCCTTTCTTCCCATCGGTCCTTGTAAGAGCGAAGGTGGGGTACTGGCATGAGGAAGAGGGCAAATTGTTAACCTTCAAGACTCCAAAGTTGTTTTTTTTTTTAAACAATTGGAAAAAAAGCTTTGTATGTTGTAAGTGTGAAAACTAAGCACGTACATGCAGTGGAAGTCTTAAGGACAGGAGCGTGGCAAGAGGAGAGGTATATACCTCTGGTTAAAAATTGGCGTTTACTGTACAAATCACCCTTGCTTAAGAGGTCAGGAGATCTTCAATGGAGGATTACACATGGAGCCATAGCCACTAATAGACACCTGGCACACATGAATCAAGAGCAAGAGGCTGGCTGCCCTTTTTGTGCAGTTGAGGAGACTGTGGCACATATTTTTGTTCACTGTAACTGTTTGACTGATTTGTTTTTACTATTAAAGGAGATATGAGAAGTTTGGGGTCTCCTTTGACAAGGGGGTCTTTGCTATTGGTACGGGCTACACTGTAAAAAATAGTTTATGTGGTCACTGATTCATTTTTTGTTGGGGCAAGCGAAAATGGCTGTCTGGTTAACTCTGAGCACATTAGGGTTGAGTTTGTTTATTATAATTTAATGAACAATAACTGATGATTTTAAGAAGATCTGGGGTCCTATCTTACACCCGGCGCTAAGCGGCGCTAACCCAAACGCAAGTGTATTTGCTATCTTACACCCGGTGCATGGTTCATTATAACGCCTTGCGTTCACGTCGTTTAAATACCATGTATTCTTGCGCCCATTACAAGTGAACTGGGTGTGTTGGTCTTAAGATGAGGAGTGGCCAGGATTATTTTTGCCGTATTGCTATCTTGAGCCAGCAGAAAGCGCTTGCGCTAAAACCACCACAAACCTCATCTAAAGTCATGTCGCAGTTGTTTACATGTTATTTTAACGGCGCATATAAGTGCGTCTACATAGGCGCAACATGCGTACACTCTCCAGTCTGTTTAACACAGTGGCGCGCACAAGCATGACTAAAATATCAAGATTACAATGTGAAATATTATTATTGTGTAGGCTATATCAAAAAAATGCATAATAATAAAAGGGTCCATAGGTCAAAGACCACAGCCTGTCCCTCAGCTCACTCCATCAACATCCAGGCAATGTGCGATGGTACGGGACAATGGCTATCCATTAAAAAGGAGCTGATAACACCTATATCAAGCCTAATGCGTGAATTGTCATTTACACCTAATGCGTGAATTGTCATTCAATGGAAAACTCGCGCGCTGCAATAGACGGACATTTCAGTTCTGAAAATGCGCTTCAGATGTCATTACAATACAGCTGTGTTAATCTAGGAATATAGCCTGTAAGTAAATAGAATGGTTGTGACTGAAAAAAGTTCAAAACCTTGTCCAGTGAATATTGCATTTATTGTTTTTCAATTAGCCTAGGCTACAGCGGATTCGCTGTGCATAAGGTTTTTTTGATAGCCTATGGTTAAAAAAACAGAGATAAATGTCACCATGTTAACTGAATCGTAACCTTAGCTATTCTTCGTCCTTCATATTTTTTTAATTACAGTGACAAGGTTTCCATACTCTCAGCTTATTAAAACCCCGCTGATTTCACGTGTTATTCCATAACGGAACAAAATATTTTAAAGAGAACTAAGCGTCTAATACGAAAACAAATTTGCAGCATGTTACACAATTGATTTACAATAAATTTTAATGCCATTATCTGCATGTGCGCTTTACAGGAGCAGGTCTGTTTCCCCTGCTGTAAATCACACTTTTCACGGTCTTCCTGGGAAAGTGGATCGTTTTAAAGCATTACGTTACCAGTAAAACAGGTTGGTCACATTTCCATAAGCAGGACATTATAAAACAAGGGAAAATATGCTGAACCTATGGGTTGCCAACCTGACAGCTTTATTGTATTTAGTGTCATCATTAAGGCAAAATAACGTTATTTATGTTGTTAATCAAAATTAGAATGCAGGTAGGCCAAATTAACTTAGGATGAAGCTTTAACATGATTTCATTGCTTCATTGCATAATCAAACGAAATTTGTTAAACAAGCAGGCTAATTTGGCGTTTTCTAAGGTGAGACGGAAGCCATTGGTAGCTTATTGTCAGCTGTTGCGGGTGCTTTTAACGAAATGTAACATGTGCATATATTTTGCAACATAACAGCACTGTCGGGAATTATGGGGAACTCATAATGGTTAGTCTGAATAATATTGATCATAGGCTACTATTGATCCATATAGCCTATTCCTTGATCGCACTAAATGATCGTCTGTTTCGCCATCATATAAGCAATCCGCCAAGGTGGAAAAGCAGGCTTTTAAAGGGAATGGGATATGACATTTTTATTGGTTTATTGCATGTCACGCCGAAGACACACCTATAATTAATGAAGAGACTAGGTTCAGCCCACTTACACGTTGCGCCGTGCTTAGCGCCCAAAAAACACGCCGTTAAAATAGCAAAACTGGACTTGGACACGCCCTAAATGCACTTAACACCATGCGCTTAGACAAAGCGCTAAGATCGCCAAGATAGAGCCCCGGGTGTGTCAAAGATGTGAATGTCGTATGGATAATGTAGGATCTTATGAATTGTTCATTTAAACAAATTTATGCTTGATAAGTGTTTATAGTCCGATGGATGATTCATAGAGGTTATTTAATACTTGATTTTAATTGGTATATTTATCTCCATGTAGATTCATGTAAGTGTTTGTTAGTGTTGCACGGTACACCGAAACTTCGGTACTTTTTCGATACTTAAAAAAAAAAAACGGTTCGGTATTAGAATTTTCCGACGTTCGGTACTTTAAAAAAAAATTTATATTATTCTTTTTTTTAATATAATCTTTTTTTTCTTTTTCTTTTATGTAGCTGCAATATTTCCCTTACCGCAGAATGCTGGAATGATCAAAATAGCATCTGGAAAAACCCTTGCCAAAACAGCTTCGGTTTCCCGTTTCAGTGGCAGCGCTGATATTATGAGGGTGTAATTATAGTTTCCGCCTCTACGCAAAATGGCGCACTTTCGTCCGTTTCGCTATCTGACCAGAACTCTTACATTTTAGTGTAGAGTAAAAGCTAATACTGCAGAGGCAGGAGTTTGATTCTGCATGTTTTTAAGGACTGATTATGGATCAGCACTATGGAGGAGTCTCAAAAGCAGCTCTACAGTGCTGCAAAGATAGCTGATCCAGAAACAGTCCTTAAAAACCGGTAGAAACAAACTCCTTGTCCTGGGTTTAAGTTGTATAGTTCTGAATATCATTTGTGAAGCTAAGGGGGGTTTATTGTATATAAGTTCTGTTTTAAGTTTATTAATATTATAAATAACTAATATTTATTTACCATACGACTTTGTGAGCAAATGTTATTTTAGCTCAGAATGGAGAAATGTACCACTTTGTTACCAACACCCTCCCCATGTGTGCGACGACTCTCCGTACCCCCGACCTGCGCGATGATACTACCTCGGCCCCGCATGCGCGTTTGATGACACCGTGTACGCGCAACAACACTGGTAGTTTCGAGGGGCCTACCACCCGGCCTGAAAAAAAATCTAGGGGAAACACTGTACTGTATGTGACTATTCTGAAATAAATGTATTCTGTAGCAAATTTCTGAATGATACAGCTTCTTCTTCAGTTCGAACTTAAAACCATGGATGTGCAGGGAATATTTATTTAGATATTGACATTTAAATAAAACTAGTAGAAACGAGGAGGAAATTGCCTCTGAAGGGCCAAAGTAAATAGGGTTAAGGTCATTTCAGTAGAGGTACCGAGTATCGAATCAGTATCGTTTCAGTTTCAAGTACCGTTTCAGTATCGAGTATCATGATACTAAACCTGGTATCGGTATCGAAGTCAAAATTTTGGTATCGTGACAACACTAGTGTTTGTATACGTATATGCAGGTATGTATTTGTCTCTGTATATGTGAACATATGTATGTTTATTTATTTATTTATAGTTTTTAAAAGAAAAACTGGGATATACGTATGAGCTTTGGTTTTTATTTTTGACTTTATTTATTGTATTAAAAAACAACACATAAGGGAATGTTTTAAATATTTTAGATATATGAGTGTTGTTTGCAAAATCTCTCTTCTAATGAGTGCACTCTTTCTAGTTCTCTCTGTCTTTCTTTACTTTATTGGTTTCCACCTCGTTCTCTATTCTCACTCTCTCTCTCTCTCTCTCTATTTTCACCTTTTGCTTGCCTATTTTAACACATGTATGTGCTGCTTAAAAAACTAACAACTACTACAACAAACAATATTATTATTATAGTTCATTACTTTATTCATGAGGAACATGTTGTTCTAATAAAGTATATAAAAAAACTCTAATAACGCAAACACATTCAATCACGTTTGCAAAAGCACCAAGATTGTTGCAAAAAACACCAAGATCTTAAAACACTACTTTCTCCCTCACAGACCCTTACCCACGTTTACACCAACAACCCCATTAAAATATAAGGCCTCATGTACGATACCCATACACACCATGGAAACAAACTCCCCTCCCAAATAATAATAATAATAATAATAATAATAAGTAAAAAAAATAATAAATTAAATAATAAACATTTTAAAATTATATTTCATAACCTCATAAATATTCATAACATTTATGACAGATGGTCATCAATCAGATTTTGACAGAAACCGAATTGCATTTCTCTCTCTCACCTAATATGTGCAGCGACGTCTCTCAGTGAATGATTACTAAAATAATCCTGTGAATGACCTCTAGTGAAGGTCAAAGTAAATTTGTGTCGATCTTGATTTTTCTGAATTGGAATCTATTAATTCCTTATTGAGTGCCTGAAAAGCACAGGCCACTCTCCATTCCCTAAAGAGCCACAGGCTCTCGTGGTATTTTTTTAACGTGAAATCAGAAAACTGTGGAATACCAGGTGAGGCGAGTTAACTGTTTTAATCGATCAATTAAGAGCTGGGTAACAATGAAAACCAGCAGACCCCGTGGCTCTCCAGGACCAGGGTTGGAGTCCCCTTCTGTAGAGGGATGCACAGAACAAATTTGATCCCGAGGCGACAGTCGCAGTTGGAGCTACCTGAAAATGGTACGCTTATGACCTGGCAGCAGCAGGGCCGTTTCCTCCTCAGAGCTCTGACTTCCAGATTGGCCCGCCTCCTGCTCCTCCCCCTCCTTGTTTAAGAGCCAATGGGATAAGGACAGAGAGACGTGAAGATAATGACATGAACAAACAATCTGCAAACAAGAAACAGACAGAGGGGGACTACCTAACAAAAGACTACAGTACATGAGTGGAACTCACTGATCCTATAGGGCATTCACATGCATGTCTGCACTAGAGGTTTCCTTTGGTCCAGTTTAGAACAACTGGCCCATCTCATTATAATTATGGACCCACAATTTAGTTGGGCACAGGGCAGGTTTTTAGGCTGACCCGGATGCTGGCATAAACACAATCGTTTAGGACCATTCCTGGGCTACACAATTAGTTTTTTTGAGCACTTTGGGGTAGGCCCACTCCAACATTCTTGTTTAGGACCACCAAAACCCTAGGGCTAACTCTGTTCTTGGGTATTCAGGTTTGGGAAGACCCACGATTACCCCTACTCCACAAACGACTGTACGACTTACAGACTCTGAGCTATGCATTAGGGTGTCCTCCTCCGGTTGCCGCGGCGAGGAGACAGGGGCCGGCTGGCTGATGACGACCTGTCCTGTGCTCAGATCCCTCGAAAGCAAAACGGCATCTAGAAACACCAGTGTCTCCGGTTCAGGGGGGCTGCACAGACTGTAGGTGACCAGTTGGCTGGCAGGGTGGGGTGCCTGCAGGGCTTCGGGGTTCTCATCCTCAGAGCTGGCAGAGGGGCTACTGGGGCAAGCTGTGTGAACACACGGAATACCACTCTCATTTTAAGGAGGGGGGGGGGGGGGGCACATTAATTGATCCATGAAAAAAAAAAACATTTATTTTTCACACTGCATTTTGAGTTTTACATTCTCAGCATGACAAACAGCTCCATAGAATAAAGACAAACGATCAAAAATTAGAAACTTTTTTTTTTTTTTTATAATACTCAGTGACTGAACATTCTATTCATGCACTTAGCATATTATCTAGTTCTCTGTAGCTGCCTAAACATGTGCACAGCTAGCTAGCTTACAGTAATGCTATGACATGCCTCGCTTATCCAAGCATTATGCGCATGGGTACATCTGTCAATTTTTTCTAAGCAGGGAAGATATTAATGTTTGAATGTTTATATGTTTTGATGTTTACATGTACAAAAAAGCATTAAAATACCATACATTTTTAAACATACACAGGAAGAGGATCTCAATGTTGAAAATGATTTTAATCATAATTAAAATGGCCGTAATACTTTGGCCGTTTTTTAGTTATATATTTTACCCTTATATTATGTCAATTAAGATCAAAATCATATTTACAATGATGGCCTTTGGCCCATTATTTTAAGAACCACGTTGAACATCCAGCTCTTTTCAGCTTGGGCTTTTGAAATGTTTCGAAAGAGTAAGGGTTTAGCAGATGTGGACGTCCAGTGCAGTGCCACTCACAGCTGGCATTCAGTGCCGCCTCGCTCCACTTGGCATCGGCTACCGCCTCCAGCCTCTGCTCCAGCTGACGGATGCACTCCATTAGGTCCTGCAAGAACACATGCGCCACGTCAAGGCGTGAGACAGCCAATGAGGAACACACTGCGCCAATACACCCCGCCCCCTACACTCCACCCCTACACACTGCCTTTTTTCTTTTTGCATTCATAGGGTTATTATGAACTAATAATTTTTATTTTATTTTCATATTTTTATATATCTTGTATATACACTACCGTTCAAAAGAATCACAAAGGAAACATTTGGCAGCATTTTCCTGTTGGAGGAATATAATTTTATTGTAATGTTATCATACTTAATATAGGTTATAGGCTTGTCTTCCTAGGCTATACTTGTCACTTAGGGCATGGAAAATACTAATTCCAATTTACTGTGCTGATATATACAGCTCCGGAAAAAATTAAGAAACCACTGCAAAATGATCAGTTGTCTTGTTGTTATTTTGGTTCTGTACTCTAGCACTTTTGAGTTTGAAAGGATACAATGACAATGAAGTTGAAGTGCTGACTGTCAGATTTAATTTGAGGGTATTTTCATGCACATCGGATGAACCGTTTAGAAATTATAGAACCTTTTGTACATAGTCCCCCCCCCCCCCCCCCCATTTTGGGCATCAAAACATATTGGTCAGTTTAACATAATGTAGAATAAAGTAATAATTTTTTAAAAATGGTCGCATATCCTTTGCATGTCATGACTTCCTGATGTCTGTGACCCAACAATATCAAAAGTGATATCTGACTCTTGATATCTTATTTTCTGGTACTCCTACAAGCGATACTATAACCTCTCTGCATTTGAATGGATCTCTATGGGAATTGGGGGATAGGACTAGATGTAGCTGTAAATTATGCTGGAACAGTATGGAATACATGGTTGGTAAAATGGCTGTAAGTCATCAAGGGTCTGAGGTATAAAACGAGCTTAGTAATTCCCACTTGAGTTTTTTGAGACAAAACTGTTGATTTGTAGTTAAATATATCATTATTGTTAAGACTTAGAGCAGTGCACAATTTAGCCATTTGGATAGATTTGGAGACACTAATGGACACCAGGGTACACTGCCTATATTTTGAATTATATATATTTAGTAGTTCTGCATATCATACAAAGATTTTGCACACTTGTGGACATGGAGTATATGATCCAGAAAATGTATAGATTTACCTGTTTCACATAGGTAGCTCTCAGTATTTCATTGCAAACTAAAGAAAAACATAATTTTTTTTCCAAAGTTTCTTTGCATTTGTGGCACTTTATTTTGACTTAAATTATGAAAATAAACAAATCTAAGTTCGTATTGTAAATGGTACAACTATCTTGTTTCATTTAAGCCATTTAGGTTTCTGTGATGCTCACACAGTTATAAAGCCTTAAACAGAGCACCCCCTAAAAAGGTGAGAACTGACCAAATTTGCCATCTGCGTGAAGGGGTTAAGTAATCATGCTAATGTACTAATTTGGTACTAGAGAATCCATTCCCATTATATTAAGCACAGCTGAAAACAATTGTGCCCATTTAATGAAGCTAAAACATTTCTTTCTTGAAGTTGCTAAAGAGTTTCTTCTCCTGACTTATTTTTCCATAGAATTCAATAGGAAAATATGTCAGGAGAAACAATCCTTAAAATGATCCATCCATATCTACTGCATATCTGGCAGCAGAGTGATGGTTTGACGCTCGTTTGATACGTCAGACCCTTGATGACTTACAGTCATTTTACCAACCATGTATTCCATACTGTTCCAGCATAATTTACAACTAAATCTAGTCCCACCCCCCAATTCCCATAGAGATCCATTCAAATGCATAGACGTTATATTATCGCTTGTAAGAGTACCAGAAAATAAGATATCAAGAGTACATCAGGAAGTCATGGCATTCAAAGGATATGAGACCAAATATAAAAAATTATTACTTTATTCTATATATAAATGCAGGGGTGCCAATAATTGTGGCACACGTGGTTTTGTTAAAAATAATTATTTCTTGATGAGGGATTTTTTTTTCTCATAATAAATTTACTTCAATTAAAGGTTGGATTTTTCCCATTTTTTTCAGTGTGACATTAAGCTTATTCACCAAACGGTGAAATTCTTTATAACCCTTTTTACTCATCTTTACCAGGGGTGCCAATAATAGTGGAGGGCACTGTAAATATTTTTATGAATCTATTATTTCTACTATATATAATGGCATAACTTTACTGAGTCTTAATGGAATGCTCTTAAAGTTACGTAACAACTTTTTAAACTTGATTCCCTGTAGTATAAAATCATGTGTGGGCCTGTCCCATCAATTTAGGAGGGTGCTCATTCACATGTGTGTCCTCCAAACCGCTTGTATTAAAACATTTTTTGGTGAAATAATCAATCCAAATGAATCAGATGCAATACACATATAAATTAATCCTGGTCAGTTTCAGCAATATATGTACAGCTTCGAATAAAGACTCTTTCTAAAAATGTACATTTTGAATGAAAGAAAACACAAGGGAATTCCATTTCAGTTCCATTAAATTCCAATAACTGTTAAAACATACAAATTATTGAATGTGTAAAAATAAACAGAATAGGAATTTCCAAAACTTTTTCTTAAATTCTAAGATGATCCCGCCCCTCACGGCTACATTTGTGTTGGATAAAATCTGCCCGGGTTTGGATACCTGGGGTCCAGTGTAACAGTCATAGACAGGAACTTTAGACTGTGTGCACGTGCCTGTTTCTCCAGAAGATTCCGTTCCTTCTCTTTCTGGACCTCACGCAAGCTGGCCCTCAGTTCCTGCAGCTCCCTCCGCACCTCACCCAGCTGAACCTACAGGGGGCAGCATTCCTTCAAAATCATAACGCAGAGCGCCAGCGTCTCCTGCTGTATGAAAGGTAACCAACCGTGTCCATGTCAGGTTTATGTGTTCCCTCACATATCATTACACGGTGGAGGAGCGTGTATGTGCGTGTGTTGTGAGATGGGAGCGTAATTGGTCTGTTTATTAATGTATGGGGAAGTTTATGTTAACGTGTGGAGGGGGAGTGTGTGTGTTTGCCTGAATGCAGCCAGGCATGGAGAATATGGTGTGTGTCTGTGAGCATAATCTGTGTGCGTACGTGTATGTACTGTAAGTAGGTATAATTGCATGTATGTATGCATGCAAGTATGTACAAATGTATGCATGTATGTGTTTGTGCATGTATGTGTGTCTATGTAAATGTAAGTATGCATGTACGTGTGTATATTTGTGCAAGTGCGTGTCTGTGCTTGTGTATATGTACGTCTGTTTCTGTGTGTATTAGTGGTGTGTCGTTCGCGAACGAGTTGGCTCTTTTAGGTGAACGTTGGGAGCCGGCTCGCATATCTGAAGAGCCGATTTGTTTTGTAAATGAACACAAGACAAGTGCTTGTGGTCTTGGTGGAACTTTTATTCGTTTTTTTTTCTTCAAGTTCCATCTGTAATCACAGAGAATAATTTTTAGGCCAAAAATGAATAAAACCACTATAAGAAAATAACATTAATAATAATTTAAAAACAAGTTTCATTGTTGGTCAGTTTAATTGTTCTGATGCTGCAGTTTTGCTCATTTATTTTTTTATGCATTTATTTATTTTTCTTTGTTATGACGCAATATTATGTTCTATTTTATGAGTGTCTCTTTTGTTTTGAAATGTTCAACTACGCACTGTGTTTATTGTGCAATTTATTTCAAGATGTAAAAATGCCCTACTTTCAATGCACATGTGTAATAGCGTCTTACTGTTTTTGCATTTATTTAAATAGTTTTTATAACAAACAAAATGCAAAATAATGTTGTTTTGGTAATTAGAAGGTAGAGTAAGATTCCTTCAAACAATTTAAGTGATAGATGTGCACAAACACCAATCATAGGTCAAAATATCGCTAACTTTGGCCGATTTTGAAAAACCGGAAATGCTACTGAATGAAGAGCCGTTTGGGAGCCGAAAGAGCCGGCTCTTATTGGTGAGCTGAGCCAAATGATCTGACTCACTGAAAAGAGCCGGAATGCCCATCACTAGTGTGTATGTATGCGTGCATGCGTGCCAGGGTTATTATCGTAAACTAAAACTAAGACGGAAACTAGGTGTGAAAAAACCTTCGTAAACTGAAATAAAAATTTTTATGAGAATTTTTGAAAAAAAGGAAACGAAATGAAAACTAGCAAACCCGCTTCTGAAACTAACTAAAATAATTTTGGTCATTTACAGTTGAAGTCGTACGTTTACATACACTTCCCAGATAGCATACGGATGTGGGCCACTTCCGGCAATGATGCGGCACTGGTGGCCTTCTTCTGGCCCGGACAAAATGGATGTGAGCCTGAAGTGGCCCACATGTAAAATAGCAAATATGGCCCAAATATCCCAAATCAAATGTGGGCCACCTTTGGCAAAGATGCGGTACTCTTGGCAATGTGTAATCTGGATGTGGCCCATGAGGTAAATGGTGAATATGGCCCAAATATCACAAAACAAATGTGGGCCACCTTTGGCAAAGATGTGGCACAGTCGACAAAGACTAATCTGGGTGTAAACCGAGTGCCATCACTGGCCCAGATCTGGCAAACAGGAGCGGACCGCCCAAGTGCCATCATTCCACGCGGTATGTGGGCCGGATGAACATGTCGGTGTGGGCCGGATTTGGGCCGCAGCAATTTTGCTATCTGGGTTAGGTTGAAGTCATTAAAACTAATTTTTAACCACTCCACAGATTTCATGTTAGCAAACTATAATGTTGGCAAGTCAGTTAGGACATCTACTTTGTGAATGACACAAGTAATTTTTCCAACAATTGTTTACAGACAGATTATTTCACTTTTAATTCACTATATCACAATTCCAGTGGGTCTGAAGTTTACATACACTAAGTTGACTTTGCCTTTAAATTTGTAATATTTGGTTGCATATCCTTTGCATACCATGACTTCCTGATGTCTGTGACCCAACAACATCGAAAGTCTCTTGATATCTTATTTTCTGGTACTCTTACTAGTGGTACTATAACATCTCTGCATTTGAATGGATCTCTATGGGAATTGGGGGGTGGGACTAGATTTAGCTGTAAATTATGATGGAACAGTATGGAATACATGATTGGTAAAATGGCTGTAAGTCATCAAGGGTCTGAGGTATCAAACAAGCCTTAAATCATCACTCTGATGCCAGAAATGCAGTAGATATGGATAGATAACTTGAAGGGTTTCTTCTCCTGACTTATTTTTCCACAGAGTTCAATAGGAAAATTTGTCAGGAGAAACAACCCTTAAAGTGATCCATCTGGCAGCAGAGTGATGGCTCGGGGCTTGTTTGATACCTCAGACCCTTGATGACATACAGCCATTTTACCAATTATGTATTCCATACTGTTCCAGCATAATTTACAGCTAAATCTAGTCCCACCCCCCAATTCCCATAGAGATCCATTAAAATGCAGAGACGTTATAGCATCACTTGTAAGAGAAAATAAGATATCAAGAGTCTTTTGATGTTGTTGGGTCACAGACATCAGGAAGTCATGGCATGCAAAGGATATGCGACCAAATATTAAAAATGATTACTTTATTCTATATACAAATGCAGGGGTGCCAATAATTGTGGCACACGTGGTTTTGTTAAAAATAATTATTTCTTGATGAGGGATTTTTTTTCTCATAATAAATTAACTTCAATTAAAAGGTGGATTTTTCTAATTTTTTCAGTGTGAGATTAAGCTATTTCACCAAACGGTGAATTTTTTATAACCCTTTTTACTCATCTTTACCAGGGGTGCCAATAATAGTGGAGGGCACTGTATGTGTGTATGCGTGTGTGTCTGTGTGCACATGCATGCGTGTGTAGGGCACTGTATGTGTGTATGCGTGTGTGTCTGTGTGCACATGCATGCGTGTGTAGGGCACTGTATGTGTGTATGCGTGTGTGTCTGTGTGCACATGCATGCGTGTGTAGGGCACTGTATGTGTGTATGCGTGTGCGTCTGTGTGCACATGCATGGGTGTGTATGTGTGTATGCGTGTGTGTCTGTGTGCACATGCATGCGTGTGTATGTGTGTATGCGTGTGTGTCTGTGTGCACATGCATGCGTGTGTATGTGTGTATGCGTGTGTGTCTGTGTGCACATGCATGCGTGTGTATGTGTGTATGCGTGTGTGTGTCTGTGTGCACATGCATGCGTGTGTATGTGTGTATGCGTGTGTGTCTGTGTGCACATGCATGCGTGTGTATGTGTGTATGCGTGTGTGCACATGCATGGGTGTGTATGTGTGTATGCGTGTGTGTCTGTGTGCACATGCATGCGTGTGTATGTGTGTATGCGTGTGTGTCTGTGTGCACATGCATGCGTGTGTATGTGTGTATGCGTGTGTGCACATGCATGCGTGTGTATGTGTTTATTTACCCGGTTATAGTCCCTCTCTTTTCCCAGTTCCACTTCGAGCTTCTCTGTCTCCATCCTCTCCTCCTGCAGCCACTCCTCCTTCCTCTGCACCTCCCGGCTCAGTTTCTGCACCCTCTCTCTTTCCATCTGCAGGAGGGAGTGGCAGTCAGTTGTACACTCACCAAACATTGGAGCTATCAAACAGTCACCACTATGACTGTTGTACTCACAGGGCCGATCAGTGTCAGGTCTTTCTTTCAGTTTGAAAGTACTCTGCAGAAGCAAACTATGAAGCCAATCAACATGATACAGTGCAGTCCGTAAGTATTAGGACAGTGACACCATTTTTGTTGTTTTGGCTCTGTACTCCAGCACATTGGATTTGAAATAGAACTGTGACTATGAGGTTAAAGTGCAGACTTTCAGCATTAATTTGAGGGTTTTTACATCCGTATCGGGTGAACCGTGTAGCAATTGTAGCCATTGTAGCCATTTATACATTCTTCTCATTAAAATGTATGGGGTGGATGTAAGTGGGTTGCTATATATATACATTTGTTTGTGTATTTCTCGAAATATTTGTGCTTATTATTATTTGTATACATACACACACACACATACCTACAGTAGGCAGTGGGAATCGACCTGGGAATCGACACCCCTCTCACCTCCACGCTGTTCCGCATTGCCTCCCTGTCCTGGGCCCAACTGGCACGGCCCTCCCTCAGGGCGAGGCCAGCGTCGGCCAACTGCAGCGTGAGCTGGGCAGCCTGGAGGCGGACCTGGTGGAGCTCCGCCTGCCCATGGTCCCGCTGCGCTGCCATGTCACTGAGCTCCGCCCGCAGGCCCTCCACCGTGCGCTCGCTGGCATCCAGCCGCTCCCGCACACAACGCAGCTCGCCCAGGGCTGCCTCGCTCTCCGTCTGAAGGGGGTGGGGCCAGGGCGGGGAAAGGTGAAGGGGGCGGGGTTGTTACATTACTCTTTTCCCCCAATGAGCCAGGGGCAACCCAGCTGCCTAAAACCCCTCCCTCCCTGGTTGACACTGGGTTCATTCCAATCGCTTATTTTCACTCTTTGGGCTCTATCTTGGCGATCTTGGCCAGTTGCTTGTTTAACGAATTTCATTTGATTATGCAATGAACTCATGTTCAAGCTTCATCCGAAGTTCATTAGGCTACCTGCATTCTAATTTTGATTAATAACATAAATAACATTATTTTGCCTTAATGATGACACTAAATACAATAGATCTGTCAGGTTGGCAACCCATAGGTTCAGCATATTTCCCCTTGTTTTATAATGTCCTGCTTATGGAAATGTGACCAACCTGTTCTACTGGTAGCGTAATACTTTAAAACGATTCACTTTCCCAGGAAGACCGTGAAAAGTGTGATTTACAGCAGGGGAAACAGACCTGCTGCTGTAAAGCGAACATGCAGATAATGGAATTAAAATGAATTGTAAATTAATTGTGTAACGTGCTGCAAATTTCGTTTCTAATTAGACGCTTAGTTCTCTTTAAAATCTTTTGTTCAGTTATGGAATAACAGGTGAAATCAGCGGGTTTTAATAAGCTGAGGGTATGGAAACCTTGTCACTGTAATTAAAAAAATATGAACAAAGAAGAATAGCTAAGGTTACAATTCAGATAACATGATGACATTTATCTGTTTTTTCACCATAGGCTATTGAAAAAACCTTAGTCCCAAATAGCCTAGTCTGCTGTAGCCTAGGCTATTTGAAAAACAATAAAAGCAATATTCACTGGACAATGTTTTTAACTTTTTTCAGTCACAAACCATTCTATTTACTTACAGGCTGTATTCCTAGATAAACAGAGCTGTATTGTAATGACATCTGAAGCGCATTTTCAGAACTCAAATGTCCGTCTATTGCAGTGCGCGAGTTTCCATTGAATGACAATTCACGCATTAGGTGCAAATGACAATTTGCGCATTAGGCTTGATATAGGCGTTATCAGCTCCCTTTTAATGGATAGCCATTGTCCCGTACCATCGCACATCGCCTGGATGTTGATGGAGTGGGCTGAGAGCAATGTAAGGTGGCATTGTTTCCCTTCGGTGAGGGAAAGGTATGTGGACCTATGGAACCTTTTATTATTATGCATTTTTGATATAGCCTACACAATAATAATATTTCACATTGTGATCTAGATATTTTAGTCATGCTTGTCGCGCCCCTGTGTGTAACAGACAGGAGGGTACGCGCGTTGTACAGACGCTTATGTAGACGCACTTACAATCAAGCCGGAAAGTCTGCACACCCTTTTCACCTTCTCCACGTTTTATTACATTACAGACTTATACTACAATAGATTGAGTTCATTTTTTCCCTCAAACATCTACACACACAATAGCCAATAATGACGAAGTGAAAACAAGTTTTTAGAAAATATGCTATTTTATTTTACTGACAAAAATAGGTTATTTAGGGGTTACATATCTGTACACACCCTTAGCCTAATACTTGGTTGCTGCACCTTTGGCAGCGATTACAGCGTCTTGGGAAAGAAGCTACGAGCTTGGCACACTTGTTTCTGAACATTTTTGCCCATTCCTCTTGGCATATCCTTGCAAGCTCCGTCAGGTTGGATGGGGAGCGTCGGTACACAGCCATTTTCAGCTCTTTCCACAGATGTTCAATTGGATTCAGGTCTGGGCTCTGGCTGGGCCACTCAAGGACATGCACAGACTTTCTCCGAAGCCACTCCTTTGTTCTCTTGGCTGTGTGCTTCGGGTCGTTGTCATGTTGGAAGGTAAACCTTCGCCCCAGTCTGAGGTCCAGAGCGCTCTGGAGCAGGTTTTCTTCAAGGATCTCTGTGTACTTAGCTGCATTCATCTTTCCCTCTATCAGGACTAGTCGCCCGTTCCCGCTGCTGAAAAACATCCCCACATCATGATGCTGCCACCGCCATGCTTCACTGTAGGGATGGTATTAGCCAGGTGATGAGCGGTGCCAGGTTTCCTCCAGACGTGACGCTTGGTATTCAGGCCAAAAAGTTCAATTTTGGTTTCATCAGACCAGAGAATCTTGATTCTCATGGTTTGAGAGTCCTCTAGGTGCCTTTTGGCAAACTCCAAGCGGGCTGTGATGTGCCTTTTACTAAGGAGGGGCTTCCGTCTGGCCACTCTACCATAAAGGCCTGATTGGTGGAGTGCTGCCTGGATGGTTGATCTTCTGAAAGGTTCTCCCATCTCCACAAGGATACGCTGGAGCTCTGTCAGAGTGACCCTCGGGTTCCTGCTCACCTCCTTGGCCAAGGCCCGTCTTCCCCAATTGCTCAGTTTGGCCGGGCGGCCAGGTCTAGGAAGATTCTTGGTGGTTCCAAACTTCTTCCATTTACGAATGATGGTGGCCACTGTGCTCTTTGGGACCTGTAAAGCTGCAGAGAATTGTCCGTACCCTTCTCCAGATCTATGCCTTGACACAATCCTGTTTCTGAGGTCTGCAGATAATTCCTTTGACCCCATGGCTTGGAGTTTGCTCTGACATGCACTGTCAACTGTGGGACCTTATACAGGCAGGTGTTGGCAATCCCCAATCATGTCCAATCAATTGAATTTATCACAGGTGGACTCCAATTAAGTTGTAGAAACATCTCAAGCAGTATCAGTGGAAACAAAATGCACCTCAGCTCACTTTTGGGTGTCATATCAAAGGGTGTGCACACTTGTGTACATATGATATTTTACATTTTGATTTTTAATAAATTAGCACAAATGTCTAAAAACCTGTTTTCACTTTGTCATTATGGGCTATTATGTGTAGAATTTTGAATGAACTCAAAAATGAACTCAATCTATTGTATAATATGTCTGTAACGTAATAAAATGTGGAGAAGGTGAAAGGGGTGTGCAGTCTTTCTGGCTTGACTGTATATGCGCCGTTAAAATAACATGTAAAGAACTGCGACATGACTTTAGACCAGGTTTGTGGTGGTTCTAGCGCAAGCGCTTTCTGCTGGCTCAAGATAGCAATACGCCAAAAATAATCCTGGCCACTCCTCATCTCTTAAATTCTACCAACACGCCCAGTTCACTTGCAACGGGCGCAAGAATACATGGTAGTTAAAGGACGTAAGCGTTAGGCGTTATAATGAACCTAGCGCCGGGTGTGAGATAGCAAAGACACTTGCGTTTGGGTTAGCGCCGCTTTGCGCCGGGTGTAAGATAGGGCCCCTTGTATCCTTTCCTCACATCCTTTCCTCGCTCCTTAGCTCCGCCCAATGGAGGACACGAGGAAAGGATGCAAGGATCAGATATGAAGATGGAGAAAACGGCAAATGGATTGAGCAAATGGAACGTCCTTGCTCAATCAAGCGTCAGCGTCATATTTTGCTCACATGCTTAACTATGATGCTTTTTAGCTAATTTTTTCATGAACAAACGGTGCTTTTGTTAGTTATAAAGAATGAGTGTCATAATGGATTAGCGCTTTTTAGTAAATGGAAAGGAACTGTAAAATTGCATTTGAGTATGGGGTGTGCCAGCGACGTGGCAGATGTGGAGAGTGGTGAATAATTTATACACGTCATCACACGTTCTGAGAAAAGGCTTCCGCAAAGGCTACATTTGTGCTTCCTCGCTGAAGAATCCTCCGGGAGCTTCATCGTTCCCCACTCCTCAGTCCTCCGATGAGCATTTAGCGGTTTGGAATGTCCTTAAAGCTGGCGAACCTCGATTGATTTCCGGGTCAGGCGAGGACCGAGGAGAAGAGGACGGATAAAATAAGCGACTGGAATCCACCCACTATGTCCATTCATGCACTGCCCTGCATGTAATATGGATGTGTATTAATAGCAAAGAGTGTACAGGGCGAGGATGTGTATTAATACAGTGTGAGTAAAGAGTGCGACAGAGCATACAGGGTGAAGGATGTGTATTAGTAAAACCTGAGTAATTAGTGCTCAAGGTGGAGGATGTGTATTAGTCCAGTGCGAGTATGGAGTGTGCGGGGTGGTCACAGTTATGAAGGGTGGAGTGTACCTGCAGGCTCTTTCTCTCCTCCTCCTCATCCCTCCTTTGTATTGACATCTTTTTCACTCTCTCTTTCATCCTACAGAGACAAATGATTGACCACTGACAATCACATTAGTTCTTATGGACAGAGATATGGACTGACTAATCAACTGACAGAGCGAGAACGATGGACAGATACAGACAGAGACACACAGACGGACAGAAAAAGTCAAACAATATCTGACTGAATGACGGACAGATGGACAGAGAGTCAGGAACAGGACAGAAGGACAGTCAGAAGCACTGACAGTAAAACTCACTTCTCCAATTCACTGTCTGTCTCCAGTCCTCTTTGTACCAGGGCTTTGATGTCATCTTCCAGCTCTCTGATTCGCTGCTGGCTTTGGGCTCTCTCAGCTAATAGGCTATCCATCTCTCCGGTCACGGCCTCCAGAGATGATCGGCCCTTCTGTGAATGGAGGAGACATAGGGAGTACTAAGGAGGTGCCTGTTTGTGTGTTTCACTCCCAGGTTAAATGCTGAGTCAATAGAAGAAGAGGACACAGCGTACCAGATCTCGTAAAGTGCATATCACTTCCTGAATCACTCATGATTCATTAGAATGAGATATGTAGCTCAGCATATTGTGTTTATTGATTTCTGTATCAAAACTTCACACCAAGAGCACCTTCGCAGATGACTCCTACTGATTCTCTCTGTGGGCTACTCAAAACCCAAATCAAGAGTGGACATGTTGGCAGCGCCCTGTGAAAGTAGGATTCTGTCTTCCTAGTAGACACCTATATGGGCACTTTGAAGTATCGTAGACACAGACGTGATGCGCAAACTCACTTTTACCCCTCTTGCTACTGCGGGACTCGCCATACCTGTAGTTTTCCCTTCATACTCTCCATCTCTTCCTTGTTCTGCCTGAGCTTCTCCTTCAGTGCCGTGACCTGGCTCTCCAGCTTTTCCCGCACCTTTTCCCACTCCCCCTCTGCCCCTTCTCTCATCTCCTGCTCTATCTTCTTCTTCCTCTCCTCCACTTCCCTGGCTTGGAGGAGCTCGGCCCTCTCCCGCAGGCACTCCTCCAGATGACCCTGAGAGAGAGAGAGAGAGAGAGACAGGGAGAGAGCGAAAGAGGGAGAGAGGAAGAATAGAGAATGAGGTGGAAACCAAGAAAGTAAAGAAAGACAGAGAGAACTAGAAGGAATGCACCCAGTAGAGTGCAGAACTGCGGCACAGCAATCACCCCTTGCATGAATATGCACAGCAAATTGTATGTCTGTACAACTAACAGGTCAGGAGATTTTACATTTTATAAAATTGACCTGATGGTGGTGCTAGAGAAAAGAACATGGGGTCTCCAAAGTCAATAGATTCTTCCTCTTGGGAGCATGAATGTGCACAAAAAATTTCATGGCAATCCAGTCATTACTTTTTGAGATATGTTGGCTTGTTGGTGGTGCTAGAGGAAAGGTCATGTGGTCACCAAAATCAATAGTTTTCTTCCCCTTGGGAAGATGAATGTGCCCAGCAAATTTAATGGCAATGTGGCCATTACTTTTTGAGATATGTCGATCACAATTTGAAAGTTTGTTCTGATAGTGGCACTAGAGGAAAGGCCATGGGGTCACAATATCAATAGTTTTCTTTCTCTTGGGAACATGAATGTGCACAGCAAATGTCATGGCAATCTAGCCATTTCTTTGCCTTTTTTTTTTTTTCAGACAGACGGACAAATGAACGTCATTACATAACCTCCTTTGCAGAGGTAAATATAGGAATAAGAATCTCTTTTCTCGCAAGTTCGCTTGAGAAAGAAACATTCATGTTCAATGGAAAATCCATCCATCCATCTTCAACCGCTTATCCGAAGTCGGGTCGCGGAGGTAGCAGTTCCAGCAGGGGGCCCCAAACTTCCCTTTCCCTGGCCACATTGACCAGCTCTGACTGGGGGATCCCAAGGCGTTCCCAGGCCAGCGTGGAGATATGGTCCCTCCACCTGGTCCTTGGTCTGCCCCGTGGCCTCCTCCCAGCTGGACGTGCCTGAAACACCTCCCTAGGGAGGCGACCAGGTGGCATCCTTACAAGATGCCCGAACCACCTCAACTGGCTCCTTTCTACGCAAAGGAGCAGCGGCTCTACTCCGAGTCCCTCACGGATGACTGAGCTTCTCACCTTATCCCTAAGGGAGATGCCAGCCACACTCCGGAGAAAACCCATTTTGGCCGCTTGTATCCGCAATCTCGTTCTTTCGGTCATGACCCACCCTTCATGACCATAGGTGAGAGTAGGAACGAAGATTGACCGGTAGATCGAGATCTTTGCCTTCTGGCTCAGCTCTCTCTTCATCACAACAGTGCGGTAAAGCGAGCGCAATACCGCTCCTGCTGCTCCGATTCTCCGGCTCATCTCACGCTCCATCGTCCCCTCACTCGAGAACAAGACCCCGAGATACTTGAACTTCACTTGGGGTAAAGACTCATTCCCTACTTGGAGTAGACAAATCATCGGTGGAATCAATGGAAAATAGTAAGACAAATTGTGAGATAAATTTCATAGATGGAGATCAATACATATCCACACTGCCCTCCACCACCCCAACCTAGTCCCATATCCACAATCCCACCTGTCCTATACCCCCACCCACCAGCCCAGACCAACCCAAGTCCCCACCTGCAGAAGCTCTGCCCTGGGAATGACCAGCAGAATGTCCTCGCCCTCCCCGTCTCCGTCTCGCTCCTGCTCCAGGGTGACCAAGTCGTCCAGAGGCTTGGGGGCGCAGAAGAAGAACAGGGAACTGCGAGCGCACACCTCTCCCTTCCCATCCACGTACACAAACTGGTACTCCGGCGGGCCGGGCCTGGGCAGGTACGAGGCTGGGAAAGCAGGACAGTGCGACTGGTTATAACCTTGTTATTGTTTAACCCTTCTTTGCACTCTCATTTCTATAACTCGTGGTGTAAGCATTGATCTGTAGCAAACTTTCCTACGTCTTTAAGATGTCAATCAGCTGGAGGTCTCATTACATTACATTACATTACATTACAGGCATTTAGCAGACGCTCTTATCCAACAACTTTTTTGCATTTCTTTTTACATATTATGCATTTATACAGCTGGATATATACTGAAGTAATTCAGGTTAAGTACCTTGTCAAGGGTACAACGGCAGTGTCCTACCTGGGAATCGAACCTGCAACCTGTCGGTTACAAGGCCAGTTCCTTAACCTTTATACCACACTGCCGCCCCTATAAGCGCGGGCCCACCAGTGGCTCCCCTCGGCTGAACCCCCACGACCTTTTCACCTCCCCTCCTCCTTTCTCCGGTACCGTACTGCAGCCTGATTTCTCTCTCCTTTTCAGTAGTTATGCCTTTCCTTTCTAAACTCATCGATCGGGTTTGGGACTCTAATTTACGTACAGAGGACTGAACAATGGGGCCCCTTCGTGCTGGCCAGGGTTGCCTACAGTCCTTTCAACACATAACTTGATCATTTCCCACAGGAAACTCTCTTTATATCAAAATCCATATTAATGACCTCTCCTTTTGCTCATAGTTTATGATTCTCTTTCTCAATAGGCTATTCTGATATAGTGTGCAATTACACATTTGGCCCGGCTAGTTGGCAGTCATAAGTCTTTACACACTACTGCACAACTGTTACCGGGGCTCCACACAAAAGGGGCCCCGTGCTCACGCAATGAAGCGCTAATAGGATCTATAATTCACCAAATTCACACCACAGATGAGGAGGGCCAAAAATGTACTTGAACGCATTATGTATGATTACGTTCCATAAACAAAATCACAATCCTTTACAAATAAAGCAGTATATTAGGTAAGGGGAGAAAATAACTCCAGTGAATAGAAAAAGTTATATTGCCACTATTTCCAGAGAAGCACATTGGTCTGAAATGCCTGGTACCAATATGTGTTTGGTAAATTTCTATGGTGGCCTTAGTATTATATTTAAAAAAAACACTGTATTCTGGTGACTTCTAAGAGAAATTTGCGGGAAATTGCATCATTTATCACCTTCCATGTGACATGCGTTTTGGCTCTGGAACAGAGACTGGAAGATGTTAAGGTACTTTGCACTCTGTCTCAAGAGGATGCAGGTTTGATTCCCAGGTAGGGCACTTTGGAGTTGCTAATGCAAGGGACAGACACAGGGTTCCCTTCTTCCCTGTGTGAACACACTATACAATGGAATCTGGAACCTCCAAGTTACACAGGTGTGGTGCTGTATGCAACAGAAGTCTCCAACACATAACCAAAATTTATTTTCTTCCAGTAGAAGTAGACTTTTCTAGATTTAAGTGTGAATCACAAACTAAACATAACAATTGCAGTACACATTAAAGATATATGACATTCTGTTCACTATAGCTTCTATCAACCAACCTTACATTTATTTGTGAGTCAAATATTGATTGAATCCAGGAAACTTTCCTTGGAAACTTGTTTTGATTAAAATTTTCACACTGTGTCAATATGAACAAATGGAGTCCCTTTCTGACCATAATAAAAAGTTATGCATCATTTTAATCCTGAGCATCCAAGCCTCTAACCCGCGGACAGAAAGCCGGGAGACATGGTAGTAAAATCCTTAAATCAAAGTATTGAAACCCTCACATTCAAACTGTCCATATCAAGTAAACAACCTGCAGACTTTATGGGGGCCATAAATGATTGCGCTGAGGGCTTGTCACTCAAAAACCTCTCAGATGCAATGGAACTGAGAGAAAACTGGGGTGGGAGGTGCTGGATGACTGCCATACAGCACTGACAAAAACAGGATTCTAATATTTATCTTTTTTGAGGGGGGGCTGGGGGGAACGGCTGAAGGGGTACCTTGGAAATGCACACAGCAGTTGACATTGGTTCCCTCTGTGTAGTTTGCTGGAGCGAGAGCCCAAACAAAGGTGTGGTAGTCCCTCAACGAAGACCAACCGACCTGAGAGGAACAGCATATCACATTGGCATCGTGAAAGTGCACAGTATGTCCTGCCAAAGTAATCTCTTCTAATCGACAGAGTGAGAGGGACAGAGGGAGAGAGTAGGAAAGAGAGAGAAAGAAATAGAGATTAAATGCATTAGTTTTCATTATCAATACAGCTGGCAAAAGGAAACTTGTTTTACCCATGATTAAGTGTTACTTATGTGCTTTAGTAAAATAATATCACTATTTTACCAGTATACCTGAGCACCTGACTAATGCATTTATCAAACTAGAATAAATCCAAAGCTATACAAATGACTGCATTTAACAACTGTGGTTTAAATATAGACAAAGATATGAATCTTTGAATTGCTATGCAATTAATGTGGAAAATCAACTATTTGTATAATACTGTATTTTTGACTGAAAAATCTGTGGTCCTCTTTCTGTGGGGTTAGACTGACAGATATTCCAGTTATGGTCAATTTATTATGGCAGCAGGTCTCCAAAGAAAATAACGTCCAGTTTGTCTTAACTTATTTCATTTATTGTTTCTATTTTTTCTCCCAGTTTGGAATGGCCAAATATATTTGCAGGCCCATCGCATTGCTGCAATGTCAACAGTCTGTTCAGGGGAGCGCAGACAAGTACACGTTCTCCCTCAAAGCATGTGCAGCTATTTGCTAAATTCACTCTGCAGTCCACAAGCTGAGCTGCACAAGAGACTCACAAGTAATTGCAAGCGTTACACCTTTTCTTCACAAACTCAGTTTGGCAAGTTAGATTTAAAAACTGTTGAACTTGCCAAACTGTGCTTATGAAGTAAAAACATATTGCTAGTCAAAAATAAGGACAATACATTTATTGAGTCCCAGCCAGTGTGTTGGAGTAGTACACTTTGGGCCCTATCTTGACAATCTTAGCGCATTGCACAAGTGCATTTAGGGCGTGTCCATGTCCATTTTCGCTAGGCGGATAATTTGAGCACAAAGTAAGGCGCAAGGTTCAAATGGGTTGAACTTAGTGTCTTCATTAATTATAGGTGTGTCTTGGGCTTAACATACAATAAACCAATCAGAGTGTGATCTCCCATTCCCTTTAAAAGCCACCTGCGTTTGCACCTTGGCAGATTGCTAATATAATACCGGATTTAGTAATAAAAGTGCGATTTACAGCTGGGAAAACAGACCTGCTCATGCAACTTAAAGCGTGCATGCAAAGAATATGCCATTAAAATTCTCAGAATTAATTGTATAATGTGCT
The DNA here is from genome assembly GCA_029718625.1 of Synaphobranchus kaupii. Lineage (NCBI taxonomy): Eukaryota > Metazoa > Chordata > Actinopteri > Anguilliformes > Synaphobranchidae > Synaphobranchus > Synaphobranchus kaupii. The sequence goes on from CM056380.1 coordinate 26,834,180, forward strand.
GCAAATTTGTTTTCATTTATAATTGTTGAAAATGTTTATTTTCCTTTTAGCTCTCTTTAAAATAATTTTGTTCAGTTATGGGATAAGAGGTGAAATCAGTGGAGTTTTAATTGTTGAAAGTATGGAAACCTGGTTTGGAAAATTCTGTTTAAAATCTGTTTTTTTAATCATATAAAAAAGTTAAAGAAAATCTTATGCACAGGGATGTAGGCCATTTGAAAAACATTTGTAAAAATGCATTAATGTGATTTAAAAATTCCGATTGAATAATATAGAATTATAGCTTGATCCAGGATAATTTGCGAATACATGTGTAACCTTACACGTAGGATCGAAAATTGTCAGGACGTTGATTGATCGTTGAGTGGGCTCCCTTCTGTTTCACAAATATAAGAGTGTTCTCTGCTGGGGCAGAACCCCAGGAAATCCAAAATTCGCTGTGAACTCCTGTTTTGCCCGTTCTTGGCTGACAGGTGTGACTTGATATGATTTTTTGATATACACAATACTAATATTTCACATTGTAATCAATCTTGATATTTTTATGCATGTTTGTGCACGCCCCTGTGTGTGTAACAGACAGGAGGGTGTACGCATGCTGTGCACATGCCTATGTAGACGCATGTTACTATCATAATATTGCGCTGTTAAAATAATACTGAAACAACTGCGACATGACTTAAGACCAGGTTTGTGGTGGTTTTAGCGCAAATGCTTTCTGCTGCCTCAAGACAGCAATACGCCTGACCATACCTCATCTTAAGACCATCCCGCCCAGTTCAGCGCAAGTTTACTTGATTTAAATAACATGGGCACTGGATGGTAAAATGACAATTGCGTCGGTCTGAAACTAGCAAAGATACTTGTGTTTGGGTTACCGCTGCTTAGCGCAGAGTGTAAGATAAAGCCCTTTGTGTGTAGTTGGTGCAGGCAGACAGCAGGTACCCAATTAACATGAGTAGCAGGCCCTGCAGTGGGTACCTATCCACAGTTTTGCAGCAGCCTAAATTACTTGCTGTGAGCTACAAGTCAATTGCCCAGCCCTCCATCCTGTAATATACTGTAACTGTCAGCCTGTATAAATTCAACACAAAAACTGTGCTCCTCCAGGAAACTACAGTTGCTGAAATCAGGGGCGCCGTTAAAGCCGATCATTCAGGACTCAAGCCCCGAATGTTTTGAGCCTAGCCCCAAAGGTTTTTGTCCGTAAAAAGTTTGTGCTTGCCCAGGAGCTGATTTTAATGTACTAGAGCAGAGCGGAACTTTAGTTGTACTTTGCCACTTGTTATTAGGGGCGTAATAAAGCGCCTGCACAAGCACGACGTCGTCCATCCATGCGGTAGTTAGTTGAGTTGGTACTTCCATTTAGATAGCATTGCGCAACGTAGGCTATAGAATAATCATGGAAAGAAAAAATAAATGAGTCTTCTTGGCTTTTTTCAGAGGAGAAGAAAAGGTAACAAAGAAATAGGCCAACAATTTAAATTATATCTAAAATGCGATTATGCAGAAAGAGGTTGTTTTTCCCCACATGACATATAACGTGAATGCATTAATATTAAGCAAGATAGCACAGCTAAATGTAAATTCTGGATATCTTTACTCATCCTCTTTCTGATGGACAGGTTGTTCACTATCTTTCTCTCTACACACATATCTGACACACTTGGACTATTAACATTATATTCCCTCACAAGATGGCGTGGACAGCATCATGATAGAAATTATTAAAAATTAAGTTTATCGGCTTGACTTTTTTGTTTTAGTCATATGACAAAGTGCAAATGAGTTTTAATCACATTTAGTCAATTTTATCTTTCATAGATTTAGTTTATTTTAGGTGACAAAAACTATATGGACATTTTAATCCCATTTTAGTCATCAATACCTATGGACATAGAGTCTAGTTTTAGTCCACAAAAACTCTGGGCATTTTAGTCTAGTTTTGGTCAACAATAACTCTGAACATTTTAGCAAAAAAAAACTTTTTGTTGAGAATTGTTGACAAAGTCTAATTTTCATCAGATGTAAAAGCAGGCTGTTCAAATGGGCCACAAAATTGTCGAAGGTTGTAGGTAGGTTGTATGATCAGGTACACTATTTTTCAATGAAGGGGGATTACCACTCATTTTACTAATTCAAATCTGCTACTTATATTACCATGGACAGTTGAAATAAATATTTCTGAGTGTTTGCTACTTTCTCCATACAACAAATAGTTAGCCCTGCCCCCTGGCCTGTGATGTCGTCGACATGTGCTGAAGTTAACATACGTCTTTGGTCCTGTGTAGTTCACTGTGTATGACAAAGTGATAGATGTTCAAACGCTGGAAGTTCAAATCCTGCCGGGGCCACCCAGTGAAGACTAAAACTAATATACTCAATTAATTTGTATTTGCATTTCATATAAAGGCCTAAGGCTTTATGCAAGAATTTTAGAGATGGAAACTTCAAGGCCAAATTAACTGACACATTATTATTTCCTCACAATCTATTGTGAAAGTCTGACATCTTAGTGAGAGAATGATATGAATAATAAACGTTAATTTGTAGAGCACATTTAGAGTTTGAAGCATGCCTAGACTAATAGAAGCGAAACATTGCTCTAAAACAACACCCAGTGTTAGCACAGGTTCTTGTGTAAAGAAACCTACAGGGAAGGAAGGATATATTTTAACCAAATAGGCTTGGGTTCAAATCCCAGCTCTGGCATTATGATTCCTCTAAAATGAGCTGATTGTTGTAGCCAATGTGATCTCACGCTGTGAGATGTGATTACGCTACAGTCTAAAGCCGGCATCACTATATAAACATATATAAACCCATTTGCGCAGATGGCAAATTAGCGCAGATGTAATTTTCATAATTTAAGTCAAAATAAAGTGCCACAAATGCAAAAAAACTTTGGAAAAAAGCAAAAAAAATTGTTTTTTCTTTAGTTTGCAGCAAAATACTACAGTAAATCTATACATTTCCAGGATCATAAACTCCATGTCCACAAAATCTGAGGATGATATGCAGAAAAACTATGATGCAAAATAAGTAAATGCTCTAAATAAGTAAAACATAATGATATATATTTAACTACAAATCAACAGTTTTGGCTCATAAAACTCACTTTTGCATCACTTTCAAGTGGGAATTACTTAATCTTTTCATCAGTATTGGGGGGTAGATATCTATGGGTACAAAACCCTATCTAATACTGATGGTTTGAGATAAAAACATTGATAGCACAGTGTTACATACACCTAAATATGTAGCCTAATCATTTACTCTTGTACCTCAATAAAACATCTCTTTTCCCTGTACTCTACAGTATGTACAGTATACTTTTGCCCCGGGATTGCATTTTTCTGTAGTTTTTTTTTCTTTAATGTTCTCATTCATAATGACTCCAAGGAAAAATTTGCCATTAGTCTACCAGATATCAGCGCACAGTAAATTGGAATGTGCATTTCCCATGCCCTAAGTGTCAAATATATACGCCATAGCCTATATTATGTATGATAACATGAAAATAAAATATTATTCCACCATTTGCAAAATGTTCTATCTTCAATGAAAATCTGTAGCCTACATCACACATAAAATGAACGATTGCACTACAGTATGTGAAATGCACTCAAAATGTGAAAATAACAATAGGCCTATCAATCATATTGGACAAGACAGTGCTGGAGTGGAAAGACTAACGTACATACGCCAGCAAGTCCGCATTTTATAAGCTGTACTACTTACATATCGGGAAGGGAAAACTCCAGTCGTGGAACGTGTTTTCTGTAGAACTTGCGTAATACTAGACTGAAAACTGCCATTACGCTGGGCTGTAATTAATTGGTACAGAGCACCCGCTACAACAACAGTACATTCCATTTTCTGTTCCCTCTCATTGTATATGATGCGAGTCCATATAACCAGCCTTTTCTTCCTTCCAACTTTTGACATGGTGTATGCTAGTATTAGCTATCACCCGGTCCCTCTCACATTAGTTGCGTTCCTTGACTTTTGAAGTTCACGCGAGTAACAGGATGTTGCCGAGTTAGGCAGAAAGAGGAGTTAAATGAAGACGGCATCCAACCAATGACGAGAATGCATATTTGTCATTTGACGTCATCTCCCTCTTTTGAGGTCTAATAAATATTAGATTTTGTCAGTTTTTATTTAGAAATATACATTTTCATCTATTTTTACTTCAATGATAACAGAAACAGATTGTCACATTTGTATTTTAAAATATGTTTTAATCTTGTTCTTTTCCATCAACAATGATAAAAACAGATTTAGTCAGTTTTTATTTTCTAATATACTTTTTTGTCATATGTTCTTTGTCAACAATAATATGAAGGGATTTAGTCCATTTCTATTTTCTAAAAACCTTTTTTCATCTATTTCTTGTCGATAATAATATAAAGAGATTTTTTCACAGTTTTTATTTTTTGAAATCCATTTCATCCATTTCGTATTCATGAAAAAAAAATGCCATTGACTAAAATGTTTTGTTTTTTTTCGGGTTGACAAAATGAACACTGTTGGAAGGCCCTCTACTTGCATCTGTTGCAGACTATAATTACATTACAGGCATTTAGCAGACGCTCTTATCCAGAGCGACTTACACAATTATTTATTTTATTATTATTATTTTTTTACATATTATCCATTTATACAGCTGGATATATACTGAAGCGATTCAGGTAAAGTACCTTGCTCAAGGGCAGTGTCCTACCTGGGAATTGAACCTGCAACCTTTCGGTTACAAGGCCAGTTCTTTAACAATTATACTACACTGCCGCCCATGTTGTGTAATGTTGTGGTGTTTGTCAGTTTTGACTCTTGTTTGGGGTATTCATAGTATAGTATTGGCACTATTATTAGGGGACGAGCAGCAAAGCTGCTGGTACCCTATTGTTTTTTTCTGATTCTTTTTTTTCCCCCACTTTGTCACTTTTATCACTTTATGTTACCAGAGCCTCCTGGCTGATGCTTTTCACACAGTTTTGTACACAGTATGAAACTGGTGTGAAAATAAACATCTTTAATCTTGAATCTATTCTCATTTTGTGTATTGCCATACAATGTGGTGCAGGGCCACACCTCATTTAGCCATGGTTGTCATTTAATGATAATCACCTGCTATTTGATTACAGTCACCTGTTGTTTGCCACCAAGATGTCTGCCATCGAATACTATGAATTGCTTAGTAATACAGTAAGCCTTGAGATTATAATGTAATGAGGCTTGTTGACATTTACAATAAATCTTGTAAGTCTTTAACAGTATAAAATAATTGTCATAGATTAATCAAATGGAGAACATTATATCAATTTAAAGGGAAGCAATCTCAAAAATATATATTTTTCATTAGGCAAAGTATGTTGTCTTAATGTGTAAGTTTATTTAATGGTTTTCCAGAGGGTAGCCAGTGGCAGTGCAGATGAGTTGCAGCCAGCAGAGCCAGGATTAGTTATGGAAAAAGGTAAAGTGTGTGTGTGTGAGAGAGAGATAAAGATAGTGTGCTGCATATGTGAGTATGAGAGTGAGAGAAAGAGTTAAGTTTGATGAGATGAACATTTAAATTATGGCCTTATAATCACTATTGTTGGTAACAAAACACTACTGTCTGCACATATCTGTACCATGGAAAGGAATTTGACATTTGCAATTATGCAGGCCAACAGTATATTGTACCTTGCAAAAGGATACAAGAAAAGAATCAGACACAAAAAAAGATCAAAAGAAAAATCAGACAAGACATTCATAGCAACAAGAGAAGAATGAAATAAATTAGACAAAAAAGACAGACAGCAATAGAGGAAAGACCAGAATGCCCCTGGACACCCTTATAAAGTCTGAGGAAAGCCCCAGATGTACTGGGCTAAGCCCCAGATGTTTTCAGGTCCTAGAAACGCCCCTGGCTGAAATGTGTTACTCATGGTGGATTTGCTCTACCTTGAATAGTCCAATCCAGTCACAGCTGGCCCAGGTATGCTGTGCACTAAGGCTGTAGTGGCACTCCACCCGGCTCTGGGGGAAGTAGCTCCACCCCACATTCTGAAATTCCACCTTCCACGACTTCTCCATGAGGTTAAAACAATTTGGAGGCAACCACCTTTACTAGAGAGAGAACACGGGAGAAGGGAAAAATCACTTTTCTGATTTGATCCTAACAAATCCTCACTTACTGATCCTTACCAATCCTTAACTCCACATGAATATACAGCACTCACACTTTTGGAGCCAAAAAGCCTAAGTTATTATCAAGCGTAAAGTGATTAATTATTAATATGAAGACACAAAACTTCCCATCTTTAAGTTATCATTTTTTACCTATTGAATATATGAACTTTCATTGGTCATCAAATGTTGGCCCCGCCCCACGTAAGGATTATTATGAGGTTACTTTTTGTAGTCCTGTTATGGGTGGGAGTGACATGGTTTCCAACCACTACTGCTTTTGTTTTGATACTTCTGAACCTTGCATTTTAACATTTGTACAGTACATTTACAAATCACACTATTAAACAACCACTTTCATTCATCGAATTTTAAGTGGAGTCTGGACGTCTGTGTACTAGACAGATTAACCAAGCAAACTGTTACGACCCCGGAAGTGGACTGGACCCAAATGCACGACTCGTAGACAGGAATGCCAAAACTCAATATTTATTTAATGATCAGGGTAGTCCTGAGCATGGGGAGAAAGGCAAAAGGTAGTTAGTGTTCCAAGCCGGAACTGGATGAGCAGACAGACAACAGAGCGCGTAGCTCTAATAAATTATGCTTCGACCAATACTCCTGAAGCATAGGGAGAACATGAATGACAGACAGTCCAGGTATGATGATGCGGGGAGCAGTGGGAGCAGGGGAAGCCAGGGAAGGTTATGGAGACGGACAACCGGTTTGGTGGAGCAGGGGATGAGTGGGAGCGGGAGCGGTAGAGCAGGACAGTGGAGCGGAGTCCGGGCAGGACGCAGGCGTGGCAGCAGGGCAGCGGCAGTAGCAGCACGGCAACAGCAGGGCGGCAGCAGCGACAGCAGAGGCAGGAGCGACAGCACATCAGCAGCACCGCAACACTGGCATTAAGCGGGCACCGCCGCAGGGTGGAAGAGCAGGAGCCCAAGCTGCATGCACACACGTCAGGTGGGAGGCAGGGAAAACGCAACACAGGCAGGGATTACAGACGACTGCAGGCTGGCAGACTGAAGCAGACAGAGTTAGTATAGCGAGACGAAACAATGAACAGCGGGTAGTGCTGTTCCAGACTGAGCAGACTTAGACTAGGCAGAATTGCAAGGCGAGTAAACGCCGGCACAGAACAAGACTTTAAGGCAGTAACTAGACAGGGAACCAGACAGGACCAGAGGTTTCAGACAAAGAGCATTAACGAACTGGCACAGGACAGAAAACACCGGGTGACTAAATGCAAACATTTAATTGGAATCAATTAGGTGCTGCGTGCGAATGTATGCAAGAGTGATTAACAGAGCGGAGAGTGTGGAATGCATGTGAAACGGGGGAATGGGATAGGCTGAGATAAGTGCCGTGAAACAGAGTGACATAAACGGGAAAACACGCCCAACCTGCAGCAAGGGGGGGAAACGGACAATGGAGAGACAAACACGAGACAGGGGGAAAGGGAAAACACAGAGAAACAATAGGACGGGAGTGGAACGTTACACAAACGGGTCCATTGATCCCCATTCCCACTCATGGTAGGACTACACACACAAAATAAACTAGCAGAACAGCATGAATGTAAGGTTTATGGTGTCACTTTAATGCCAAAGGTCTCGAGCACGTAAGAAATTCATTTCAGAGTGGGATTCTCCTTGCACATTAGGCCCCGTTCACACTATAGCTAAATACGGTTGTCGCTCCTCATTTTAGTGCTTAATCTGGTCAAGTTCACACGGTCAGGAACAAGGGTGACAACTAGTAGTAACGACTCCTGTTCGGAACAGGTAGCGACTACCGTTGACTCTTGTTCCGATGCAAATGAGCTTGGTTTTGCGAGTGTGGACAGGAACGGGAGTTGACACCTGAGTAGGGTCTAGCTGCAGCGTCAGAGAAACCTCACGCTTGATCGAAGCCTCATGCATGAGCAAGGAAATGTGCTCATGCGTGCGAATGTAGCCAAATCCCGGAGGCAAGCCACGCAAAAGTGAAGCCTCTTGCATGAGCGAAGCCTGTGGCTTCAAAAAGTAAGTGCGCATGTGCCTGTGGCGTGAACGCAACCTGTGGCGTGATTGAATTGCATGATATTGGAATTAAATGTCCCGATTACTCCCAATATTAAAAATACACAACAAATAAAACTGAAGAGAGAAATCCCTCTATTTATGTATTTTTCATTAACAAATCAATGGTAAAATAATAATGTGATCCTTCCAAATAACAAAGCATGGCTAGCCTCCAATGTTATCAGAAACTTATTTTAGTGGACTGTTAAGGGGAGATAAAAAAAAGGTTTATTAACAGGCCACCATATTGTTCCGGTTTGAAAACGGAGGCAAAATACGTCTAACCTATCAGGTGCCGTTAATGTTCCCTGGTAGGCTACTGAACCCATCTGATTAGCACCGCCTATCAAACGCCCATGCGTCGTCGCCGGATTTGGTGAGAATCCACCTTTACTCGTTCATACAGAATATACGGAGAAGTACGGCGGCGGAGCGATACATTACGTTACCTATGAACGTAGTGCCGGCACTGGTCGACTACAACAACAAAGAAGAGCAACAAGTTGCAATGGCCACGTAAACGTAACGTAAAGTATCGCTCCGCCGCCGTACTTCCACAGAGAATGTACAGTCAAGCCGGAAAGTCTGCACACCCCTTTCACCTTCTCCACGTTTTATTACGTTACAGACATATTCTACAATAGATTGAGTTCATTTTTTGTCTCAAAGTTCTACACAAAATAGCCCATAATGACAAAGTGAAAACAGGTTTTTAGACATTTGTGCTAATTTATTAAAAATCAAAATGTAAAATATCATATGTACACAAGTGTGCACACCCTTTGATATGACACCCAAAAGTGAGCTGAGGTGCATTTTGTTTCCACTGATGCTGCTTGAGATGTTTCTACAACTTAATTGGAGTCCACATGTGATAAATTCAATTGATTGGACATGATTGGGGATTGCCAACACCTGCCTATATAAGGTCCCACAGTTGACAGTGCATGTCAGAGCAAACTCCAAGCCATGGGGTCAAAGGAATTATCTGCAGACCTCAGAAACAGGATTGTGTCAAGGCATAGATCTGGAGAAGGGTACGGAAAAATCTCTGCAGCTTTACAGGTCCCAAAGAGCACAGTGGCCACCATCATTCGTAAATGGAAGAAGTTTGGAACCACCAAGAATCTTTCTAGACCTGGCCGCCCGGCCAAACTGAGCAATCGGGGAAGACGGGCCTTAGCAGGGAGGTGAGCAGGAACCCGAGGGTCAATCAGACAGAGCTCCAGCGTATCCTTGTGGAGATGGGAGAACCTTTCAGAAGATCAACCATCCAGGCAGCACTCCACCAATCAGGCCTTTATAGTAGAGTGGCCAGACGGAAGCCCCTCCTTAGTAAAAGGCACATCACAGCCCGCTTGGAGTTTGCCAAAAGGCACCTAGAGGACTCTCAAACCATGAGAATCAAGATTATCTGGTCTGATGAAACCAAAATTGAACTTTTTGGCCTGAATACCAAGCGTCACGTCTGGAGGAAACCATGCACCGCTCATCACCTGGCTAATACCATCCCTACAGTGAAGCATGGCGGTGGCAGCATCATGATGTGGGGATGTTTTTCAGCAGCGGGAACGGGGCGACTAGTCCTGATAGAGGGAAAGATGAATGCAGCTAAGTACACCGAGATCCTTGAAGAAAACCTGCTCCAGAGCGCTCTGGACCTCAGACTGGGGCGAAGGTTTACCTTCCAACATGACAACGACCCGAAGCACACAGCCAAGAGAACAAAGGAGTGGCTTCGGAGAAAGTCTGTGCATGTCCTTGAGTGGCCCAGCCAGAGCCCAGACCTGAATGCAATTGAACATCTGTGGAAAGAGCTGAAAATGGCTTGCCTGACGCAGCTTGCAAGGATATGCCAAGAGGAATGGGCAAAAATGTCCAGAAACAAGTATGCCAAGCTCGTAGCTTCTTTCCCAAGACGCCTTGAAGCTGTAATCGCTGCCAAAGGTGCAGCAACCAAGTATTAGGCTAAGGGTGTGTACAGATATGTAACCCCTAAATAACCTATTTTTGTCAGTAAAATAATATTGCATATTTTCTAAAAACCTGTTTTCACTTTGTCATTATTGGCTATTGTGTGTAGATGTTTGAGGCAAAAAATGAACTCAATCTATTGTAGTATAAGTCTGTAACGTAATAAAACGTGGAGAAGGTGAAAGGGGTGTGCAGACTTTCCGGCTTGACTGTAGGTCAGCAGAAAGTAAAGGATTCAACGATAGTTTGATGATGGTATAAACACTCAAATTATCCCCCCGATAGACTGTCATATTTTATTTGCTTTGGGTGCACTGTGGAGTGTTTAAGTGCGTTTGGTAGTGGATGCTACCGGTTACCATAGAGTTGCGCTAGCACTAGCAACGTGTGTATGTCACAAGAAGGACAGCATGGAATCAGCTGAAAATGGTCTCCATCAATCAACAACGTCATGAGTAAGTCGTAAATGAGACATTATGTCCAAAATTCCGAACTAGCCCTTTAAAGTGATGCCATAAACGTTAGGATTAACACAAGCAAAGGGAAAAAGGTGTCTTCCACACAGGGAGGGACAGATCAAACTTAAATTGCATCATATTAAATTATGTGAATGCAACCAAGTGGCCAAAATTGTCAGTATTTTGAGTGTCTGGACTTTGATCATCGATGGCTATATTACCTCAAAGTGGTCTTGTTTTTTAGTCTGACATGAATACGCCAAAACAACAAGAACAAAACAAATATTCCCAGTTATTTCAACAAACTCAGTGCCCCAATCACACCAGTGCTAAGTTTCTAAAACACTTGCAGACCCTGAGGAACCTTGAACAGGTATGCACTCATCCCCATGTAACATTATTTGGTAGAATGGCTGCAGGGTGCAGATTTGACTAATCTTGCTTAATATCTGATGAGACATTAGACTAATGAACCATAGGGATGAACTCCATTTCGTTTTTTTTTTGTTTTTTGTTAAATAGGCCTACGTTAAGAAAACAAACAGCAATGCATGTGAATCTTAACTCTCAGTGTCCACGATATGATAAGGCAGGGCACAGGGGCCTGATCGCAGTATCATCACCCATGCTTATAAATTAAAGTATTTTGAATCAATTCATGCCAGCGTACATTCCGTTATTCTATCATAATACATGTTATAAATAGCCTACGTTATTGCAAGTGCCGTGAGCAAAAACAGGCACGAGAACTTAGATAAGGTTACAACGAGTTGTGCAATTCTATGAACTGGGAGACTGCAGTCTACTGAGAATTTTGTTCTGGGAAACCATGGAAGTAACTTAGAGAAGAGGTAACTGGAGGACACTTGTTCTGGAAATGTACACAAGTTCAACGAGACCTGTAGGACTGATGAAGGCGGGTCGGGTAATAAATACATCGGGATAAACAATCACATCATCGCCAACAGCTCGAACTGGAAACGTAGCTACTTTAAGTGTTGCGTGACAACCCGTTACTAAACACCAGTTCAGGTCACGCGAATCACTAAATAAGTAAATGCATTCAGAAATAGTGGAAACAGCTGTCCCCCTTTACTCCAATTAACAGTGCGCACTGACTGTGCACTTTTTGAAGACGAAAACATGAAGGGATATGTGCATCATCTCCATGAAGACTAATACATTCGGAAGGTCCCCCCCCCCCCCCCCCCCCCCTAAATGTTTCAATAAGGTTCCTTCATATGTTTGTCTTGGTTTGTCTTCTCGATTCTGCAATCAATTACAAAATGATATATGACCGTTTAGCACAATATTAATTAAACCCTGATTAAGGTCGATCATAAAGGCCTGGTTTACAAACTTAATTATTTTTTATTTAAAATGAGCTTTTATGTATTGCTTACGCTGCTCGTCTTGGCAACACTCTCTGACAAGCACATTTTGCAGGTGACTAGACTACCTGAGCCACAGACGACGCAGATAGCGCGAGAGGAGACTTCGAACATGTGCATTAACATCGTGCTGAACTGTCTGATGATACACGGCATTTTGTGAGATTTGAAATACTTGACAGCGGATCTTAATGGTAATATCACGAGCTATTGGCCAGTTGTGAAAAAGACTACAAATTTGAATGCCTTCACTCGGGCGGTGAGCGACAGCATTAGCTATGAACAGTGAACCAGTAGATCATAACAGTAACGATGCAGTAATCAATTAAACTATTAAAAGTGCGTTGTATTCTGTATTAACTAAGTAATTTGCTACAGGATAATTTTTCTATCCCAGAAAAAAAATTTTTTTTAAAGAAAACACAGGAACGATACTGCGATATTCTACTCACCTACTATGCAGCTTTTCCAAGTGAATGAAAATAGCACAGATTATACGGAATAAAGGAACGTCCGCTTTTTATGAATAAGAATGCTACTGGTATCTAAAAGGAAACAAAGTGTTCGGATGTCAACTTGCCCTCAATGTGTCAGCTACTCCACTAAGCTGGCCACTTTCAACAATAACAAAAATCCAGGCATGTCAGCGTGGGCATTTGCGGTGGACTATGGGGAATGATGTTCTGTATAGCATTACATATTTGTAAAATATTCCGAAAACAAACTACAATTTCCGTTGACGAGATGGTATTCCGTGTACGAGTTGGTCGCGTGAAAAGCGTTGCATGTAGGGGGATGTTGTTTCATAATGTTTTCCTTTAATAGCGCTAAACCCGTCACTGGCATGTTACAAGGACTACGGTTCCCAAACGGCAATCTGAGCGTGTACATCCCGAAAAGGTCAAAGTTGCTTGCTTTCTTTCCTTCTTTTTTTGCGCATTCACTTTTGATTGGTCGATTTAACTTAATAGCGTATTACAGGCGAATTCACGCTTTGTATAAGTAGGCAACTTGACAAAAATGCTGTAAAGTAGTTGTTTGTTGTGTGAAGTTAAGACCACACGTTGTACAAACATTATATAAATTGTCTCTGGACACAGTTGACCCAAACATACACTGGCAGTGTATTCATTATGGATGGCACTGCCAAACAAAAAAATAAAGTATCATAATAAGAACGTAAATAAATGGTCAAGTGAGTAATCACATGTAAGGACAAGAGTAAATAGTTAACAAAGTAAACGAGCAAGGATGTTATTGTGTTTAATAAATTATGTGCAATTGTGCTATTCCACTCAATTGATATTATTTTGTGTCCACACAGTTGAATCAAATAAAGCCGCTTCACGGGTAAACAGTATCAGGTTGTTGCTGACTCCGAGTAACATGAGACTGAAACACTTTCGCTGGAAGGAGGTCAGGCATAGGCTCCGTATTGTGTTACAACCCCTATTTCCATAGCTTGGGTTGTGTAGCCTACAGTCAGTGACGTGGAAGTAATGAAGGATTTAACATCAGTGTTCAACGCAAAATGTGATTAGTGTGAGCGCTGAACTGTTTCCAAATGTAAGCCATGTAAAGCTGTAGAAATTGATAATGATAGTGTCATCCGGTCCTCATTTTAGACCAGACCCATGAAGGCCTTGTGTTGCCTATGAACACTAGGTGGCAGTGCACATTGAACAAGCCTTCTTTTGGATGGGGAGGCAGCCTGACTGGCACAGTATGGTGTACAGAACTGCTTGCTCAGTTCAGTCTTACCTCAGGGCGTGTGATGAAGCGTACAGCTGAAGAAGAAATATTTCTGCTGTTTTTGAACTTTAATTTAAAGCGTGTGCCTCTTGGGCAGCGCCAGTCAGTGGCTGGACGTCAGAGGCAACGTACTATCTGCATTCTAACAACAGTACTGATCCTAAGTAACTCGGGATTATTTTGTTGAGGTTTGTTATTGGCTGGTCATTCACTGTGAGCATTAGACTGTTTCATGTCACTGCCATGGCTAAAGGACCAAGCTTGCACATGTATGAGGAATTTGCAACAAAATGTGCTCAAATTATTGTGCCGACATCACAAAATGAAAATAGGATTTATGAATACAAAACTAATTTAATTAAGATTTCACCTACATAAACGTAATGGAAAATAACAGAAGTTAATCCATGTGTTTCTACATCAAACACTAATAATAATAATATATTTATTCATAGTTATGTACCTTCACAAAAAAGAAAAACATTTTTGTGTGCATGAACATGTGCATAACGTGAACATGCTTGTGTGTGCGTGTGTGAGAGAGAACTAGAGAGAATCTGTGTGTATTTATTTATTTTTCACAGGAGAGCCATACTCTCATCTGAGAGAGTATGAACATAGGCTATATGTCCGTTTGTGGGTGTAGGATGTAGCATATTTATCTCCATGTGTCAGTGTGTAGCATGTATAATGTACAGATATAAAATGGCATGCACATTGATATCAGTGAATACGCCTCCAGGATATGACATAATTTACCATTATAGTCATTTTATTTCCTTTGGAAAGTGAAACAAGATTATTCTTATAGTCATCATAAGTCAATATGTTGTTTTCTGTCACCATATGGATGTACAGTAGCGAAGAAAATTTGATTCATTGGTGCTTGAACAAGTCATCTTAAATACATTTTTCATACTGTTAAAACTAGCACATTGGGAATTCTAAGAATATGGGTAAACGTGAAGTCTAAGAATCAGCCACAAAGTAATTTATTAAATGTTTTAGATTTTAAGATCACTCATAAAATTGCAAAAGTTGTGAGAACAGATGAGGACTCCAAACGACTTGAGACGTTCAGAGAGCTGAAGAGAATTGCTGATGCAGGTCATTACAGACTGCATGAAACTCGCAATTGTCCAAGACAGAATGTCTTGGAAGTATACGACGGCAGTGAAATAGTGAAAGAATACCTACTAGAACTAGGACGGACTCCCTTTATGACTGGTTTAATCAGAGCATCAAACACAACATGGACGCAAAATGTAGCCTACCTACACAAACACTGATTGTAGGCATAAGCTTGCCATCCAAGTTATGGGTTAATTTTATAATCCATGTATTTGCCTGTTGCAATAAAATGTATTAATGTAAGCAATTTTACTGAGGGTGGAGATTATACGAAGCTTCACATACATCTAAGCTTTATATTCACATTATTAAATTAGCCTTATTTATGTGTGTATTCAATGTGCCTTAATTGACCTGTTGACCCGAGTTAGTTAGTGGAAAGTGAGGAGGCATTGATGCTCTTTGGCCCAATTCACAGATCTAAAG
Source organism: Synaphobranchus kaupii (assembly GCA_029718625.1). Taxonomy (NCBI): domain Eukaryota; kingdom Metazoa; phylum Chordata; class Actinopteri; order Anguilliformes; family Synaphobranchidae; genus Synaphobranchus; species Synaphobranchus kaupii. Next base: position 26,849,552 of record CM056380.1, read on the forward strand.
TACAGTAATATATACTCAGACCTAAATGACAGATATGAAGGACAGAAATATACTCAGGCCTAATTGACATATACGAAGGACAGGGATATACTCAGGCATAATTGACAGATATGAAGGACAGGAATATACTCAGGCCTAATTGACAGATACGAAGGACAGGGATATACTCAGGCATAATTGACAGATATGAAGGACAGGAATATACTCAGGCATAATTGACAGATACAACGTACAGGAATATACTCAGACCTAATTGACAGATATGAAGGACAGGAATATCAGACCTAATTGACAGATATGAAGGACAGGAATATACTCAGGCATAATTGACAGATGTGAAGGACAGGAATATACTCAGGCATAATTGACAGATATGAAGGACAGGGATATGCTCAGGCATAATTGACAGATATGAAGGACAAGAATATACTCAGGCATAATTGACAGATATGAAGGACAAGAATATACTCAGGCATAATTGACAAATGTGAAGGACAGGGATATACTCAGGCATAATTGACAGATACGAAAGACAGAAATATTCTCACTATGCTATTCATCAGAACATATGACTGAGACATAGCTTTTCATTGTTGAAAATTAATACACAAGGTTCACAAACAAACAGCATGCGTTTCCAAGAAAATTGTAAGATAAAAATTGTCAGGGGTTATGTCAGCCAATAGGGGGTGCTGTTTCTCTGGATGGATATCTTTATGCGAGGCAGTGGACAGTGTGTTTCAGGCCCTGTAAAAGAGGTGTCAGCATTACTATACCTTAGGGACCTGACCAAAATCCCAATCATGTTTTTGCAATCAAGGCATCCCCGAATATAACGGGCTCCTTAAAATGTTCAATTTATCCACTGCATAGTATCTGTGGGGAGTCCTTTAGCAAAATGGCTGCCCTATACAACTTAAAGGGGCATCAAGTTGACAGCTGATGAATATACTAACTTGCCTCACTGTGGGGAAAAACACTGAGAGCCATAGGCACTGGGTCACAAGAAAATATAGTACAATACACTTTTAGGAACAAGTGTGCATTATGAACTTGTGTCTACAGTGAGTCGTCTGTTTAACTGTTTAACAAAGACTTATGGATCTTACATTACATTACATTACAGGCATTTAGCAGACGCTCTTATCCAGAGCGACTTACACAACTTTTTTTTTTTTCTTCCAAAACAAGACAAAGTATGTCTGAGTAATTCACATAACATCTCAGAATAGCATAGCTTTTAGAGCCCTGGGGCCCTATCTTGGCGATCTTGGCGCTTAGTCTAAGCGCATGGCGCTAAATCCATTTAGGGCGTGTCCAAGTCCACTTTTGCTATTTTAACGGCGTGTTTTTTTGGCGCTAAGCACGGCGCATGGCGCAACTGGGCTGAACCTAGTCGCTTCATTAATTATAGGTGTGTCTTGGGCATGACATTCAATAAACCAATCAAAATGTCATATCCCATTCCCTTTAAAAGCCTGCTTTTCCACCTTGGCGGATTGCTTATGATGGCGAAACAGACATGCTCGTGCGTGTTTAGTGTGATCAAGGAATAGGCTAAATGGAGTATGATCAATATTATTCGGACTAACCATTAGCCTATGAGTTCCCGGTAATTCCAGACAGGGCTGTTATTTTACAAAATATGTGCGGTTAAATTTCGTTAAAAGGACCTGCAACAGCTGAGAATAAGCTATCAATGGCTTCAGTCTCACCTTAGAAAACGCCAAATTAGCCTGCTTGTTCAGCGAATTTCGTTTGATTATGCAATGAAAGTGTCAAACATCAATTCCAAGAGGCTGTTCTCATGGAGTTCTCGAAGTTCAAGCTTCATCCAAA